>JAOEGS010004001.1:0-19167 GCA_025447755.1 Corythornis vintsioides
CCGGTTCCGCGGACCTGCCGCTGCCGCCGTCGGCCCCGCAGGACTCCGCGGCTCCGCGCCGGGCGCGCACGCTGCGGCGGGGGCGGCACCGAGGAAGGTGAGCGGCGGCGCGGGGCCGAGCTCCGGCATCCCGGGTGCGGCAGGCACCGGCATCGCGGGGATCCGAGGCACCAGCACTCGGGGTGCTGCAAGATCCTGCGTCCCGGGGACCCAGGGCACGGACATCTCAGTTCGCGGCGAGGACCGTGAGCTCGAAAACGCAGGGAATAGCAGGGACCGGGGTACGGGAATCCCGGGAAGCCGGGTTACCGGCTTTCCCGGGTGTTGCAGGGATCAGCACCCTGGGGCGCGGCAGGCACCCGGGGCATCGGCATCCCGGGGTGAGAGGGCAACCAGATCAGCGGCATGCGAGGGTGAAGAGGGCTGGGGGCAGCGGCACACCGGGATGAGTGGGGAAGCGAGGCATCGACATCCCATGATGAGCAGGGAGCCGCGTTTCCAGCACCCACCTCTCGGAATGCTGCTGAGAGCTGGGGCACATGGATAACCCTCCCTGTTTCCACACAGGCAGGTGTAGGAGAGTCCCTCTCTCGGAATCCTTCCCCACCACCGGGGGCTGCATCTCCTCCTCCCCAGAGAGCAGGGCAGGATGCGGGGGTCCCCTCCAAGAGTTGTGCACCCACTGTGTGGGACCTGGGAGCGGAGGCTGGCACAGGGCAGGGCATCGTCTGCAGCAGGCGCTGGACTGCCCGCTGGCAGTAAAAAGCCGAGCTGTTGGTAATCCCCCCGCTCCTGCATCCCGAAGCGAGCAGGGAGTTCCCCGTCATCTGCATCCCCAGCCCTGAACGTTTGGGTGGCCTCTCAGCGTGCAGCAGCAGTTCATGCTCTGCCTGCGGGGAGAAGCCAGCAGCGGGAATCCCCCGTCCATGCTCCCCTCGGCCCGCCTGGCAAACGCCCCCAGGCCAAAAGAAGAGCTCTGTCCTGAGCATCTTCAGGCAGATGGAAACAAGGACGCTCGGCAATGAGGAAGTGGCTCCACAGGGGCACTTTTGGATGACTAGAAAGCAGGGATCTCCCCAGTCCCGCTCCAGGACACCATCCTGCAGGAGCTGGGAGGTCAGCCAGCCCCACTGCCCTCTCCAGGTACCCATCGAGGGACCTCTGGTGCTACCCCAGCCCTATGGGAATCCCACACAGGACTTCTCCAGAGGTTCGCAGCCACCAGCCCTGCACTCCTGGGACGCGCAGGGTGCTAAGTCCAGGGTGATAGGGCATTTAGGATTGGGCTACAGGCAAAGGATAAGCGTTTCCTCCTTCTCTACACGTTTCAAATGGCTCCTTTGAGACAAGCCATACGACTCCCCGCTGGGAAGCCTCACTGAGCTGTAAGTACAGGGCTTTTTATTTAGACTGTTAATCTAAATCCATTGTACCTGGTTGCAAAAGCCCCCATGTGCAACACTCCCTGCACTTGCTGCATCCTCACTTGAATGTCTATTAGCATCTTCCTTCCCACTCCCTTGGGTCCCTCTGCCTGTTAGAATAAATATACATAACTTCCATTTGAAAGCCTTTAAGAAAAAAATATGTTGTCAAGGGAAACTCTTCCAGCATTTCTTACGGATATGCTTGATCTGTTTTTATATTTTTTTTACAGTCATAAATGATTATATCAGGGATTTTTTTTCTCCGCAAGACACATATTCATTTGAATGCCCAACACTCAGCTCACACTGACCTTGTGTAATTCTGATGACTATATCCTTAAAATAGCCTATAATCTATTTCAGAATTTATCAGAAAGAGACCAGCTTTAACTGTTCTATTTTTTCCAGTAATTCATGGAAATTTTAGGTTAACTAAAGGAAATTTTTCACGTTTTGATACAGTTGTCTTCTTTGTCCATTGTGTTTTAAATTAAAAACAAACAAACAACCTTGATAAATTGAGATTCTGTTTCCCAGCAGTTCTCCCTGCAAATGGGAGACGGGTGCACATTCTGAGGATCCAACAGGGAGATTGTGCCAGGTCTTAGTTCAAACCCCAGTTTTGTTCTAAAGCTGAGCTTAGCTAGTTCTGGAATGAGTAGGCAAAAGAATTACAAAACTATTAATTGCTGCTTTAGATTCCTAGATGAAAGCTGTATGTGGGCAGAAATAATTTGCTCTGTTCAGAAGCGAACATCAGAACGGAGCATCTCAGACAGTTCGTGACCCCTCTCCTCTGATTCCTGCCTGGGAGGGAGGGATTTCCCTGGGAGAAGAAAGTCTTGCAGGTTCCTGACACCTCATGGGTTTTTTTTGAGCTGTGAGAGAGGTGGGGGCTGATTCTTTCTTGGCCCCATGCCCCAGCCCAGCCCCAAAACCACCTTGCTTTTGATTCTGGTGACATTTGGCCTGGTCTCCTATGTGGGGTAAACTGGATGCAACAAACCCAGCCCTACAGCCCCTGTGTGTGTGTTCATAGCCTGAATACATGAGCATCCTTCTGGAAGGAACCTGGATTAGTCATCCCCACCCCACAGATGGGCTGTCTTCCCTGGAAAAGCGAATCTGTCACAGAAATTCTGATTTGTCCCTGAAAAGGAGTGTTCACACTACTTTTTCTCCCTTGCTTTTATCTTAAACATTGAAAAAGTTGCTCCTTCTCATTTTTTTCCCAGCCTTTGAAAGGCAAGACAATGAGCCCATTAAGCTCTGTGGTTTATAACGAGCCAGTCTCCTCCTCTAGCCAGGGTGTAATGGGAAGTGCTGGTTCTGTGGTGCAAAGCCTGTGTCTTTAAGGAGCCCTGGCTCAGATGAGCAGTGGAGTTAGCAGATGCCTTTGCCAGGCTATTTCACACAAATCTGCCATTTACTGCACCCTGTTCAGGTCAAAAACATACCTCTGGGGTTTATTTCTGACCATTTCGCCTGTACCTGTGCCTCTCCAGTGCTGCTCTCACCTCCACATTTAGATGTGAAAATGTCCCCCAGGAGAGCCTGGTCTGTCAAACCCTTTATGTTTCTCAGGCACTGGAAAACAAGTAGAGCCTTCCCCCAGCTTTGGTGTTTTCCCCATAAACCCCATGAGACGAGCAGGGCTGGTGTGCAATGCAGCCCATAAGGGAACTGGGATTCTTCTGGACAGGACGGCACCCACTCCATGCCACTGACCTGGCCTTGTCCCTGGGTGGCTGCTGTTAGTCCTGTGTAGGGTCTGGTGGCACCTCAGCATCACTGCTGGGCTGTTACATCCTTTTCCCTGGCTCCTGCTGCCTGACTGTGGCCTCTGACTGTGCCACTCCTGTGGCCTCTGTCCCTATATCACCCAAAACTTTGAAAACTTCAGTGGGTGACACAAGGCAGACAAAGTGATTTTTTTTCTAGTAAGTCGCTGGCTGATGAAAACCAGGATGGGAAACCTTTGGGATGGGAGACAGGCCAGTCTGGATGTCATAAATGCCTCAGTGACTGCTGCAGCAAAAGCACCAGTGGCTGCAGAAGTCATGTGGGTACCCTGGAAGTGCGAGAAGAGCTCAGGAGCAAGTCACACATAATAGTAGGGTTTTTTCAAAGTAGCCAAAGTGTGAGGAAAATGCAATTCCTCAACCAAGAGGGCAAATGCAGGGTCCCTCCTGAGGACACCCAACAACCTGCACTGGGAATGGGAGCACCATGTGGGTACAGGGTTGCTCTGCATGTTCCCTGGCATTGTGATGAGCAAGGTAGGTGGGGAAGTCTGATTTCAAGATGTTGCAGGAAGATCACAAACCTTTTTCTTTGCCTTTTTATTCTGAGCTTCTGGACAAGATGGGTAAATGCATTTGAAGGTGTGGGAACGCTTCTCTTTGTTAGGTGCTTTGATTGCTGCTCATTAGAAAAGGGAATTTCTGCTGGATGGAAAAGCACAACTCCTTGAAACATAATAGAGATCACAACTTTAGTGTTATTTCCCAACCAGTATAAAAAAAAATTTAATTCAATCATAAATTATTCTGAATCATGTTTTTGTTATGTTTCAACATTATAAAAATAATCTTAATATCTTACATGACAGAACACACAGGGGAAACAAAGCAGGCAGATGAATTGTTTTGACACTTCTTACACTGAAGTTCTCCATAAACCTGACACCTTATGTGAAAACACTTTGATTTTGGCAAAACTGCCTTTGCTGCTTGGAAGATTGCACCATCTAAGGACTTTTTGACCAGGTCTAATTAGCAATGTAGGTAGTGGGGCTACAAAGCTCTTTGGCAGAATTGCTGCAGTGTGATTTGATGAGATCTATTTTTGCCCTGGGAGAGGCTCTTTGGTGGATTAATCTTTTTTTTCAGTCACTAATTAGTTGTTTGAACAAGGAAAGCCCCATGCTTACTGCTGGAGGTGCAGTAAACTGCTTTTCTGAGTTTGTTAGTGATCTGCAAAGGGAGAAACTTTGAGGTAAAAAAAAACAATGAAAAGTTTCACCTGGAAAAATCATAGGCTTTTTTTTCTTTTGTCCTTCTACCACCAAAGAACAACTGCCCATAAGTGTTTCTCTCCCCTTCCCCCTCCCTGGGCCTCACTTTTCAAAATGCAGACATCCCTCTTCTGGCCCCCCTGACCCAAGAGCACCTGGATCGAAGGGAGCCCTCTGTTCCCTCCAGCCCTGCTGTGTCTTGCCCACAGGTGGAACCAGCTCCCACTCTGCTGATCATGGTCAACAAGAGATTAAATTACTGGGGTCCCAGTTTTGAGGAGGACGTTATCAACATCAACGTGGGGGGGCTGAGAAGGCGGCTCAGCTCCAGCGCCCTCTCCAAGTTCCCTGACACCCGCCTGGGGCGCCTGCTCTCCTGCGACTCGGAGGAGTCCATCCTGCAGCTCTGTGATGACTATGATGTGAGCGCCAGGGAATTCTACTTTGACCGAAACCCCGGCTTCTTCCTCTATGTGCTCCACTTCTACCAGACAGGGAAGCTGCATGTCATGGAGGAACTGTGTGTCTTCTCCTTCTGCCAGGAGA
The DNA here is from genome assembly GCA_025447755.1 of Corythornis vintsioides. Lineage (NCBI taxonomy): Eukaryota > Metazoa > Chordata > Aves > Coraciiformes > Alcedinidae > Corythornis > Corythornis vintsioides. The sequence goes on from JAOEGS010004001.1 coordinate 4,990, forward strand.
TCGAGTACTGGGGCATCAATGAGTTTTTCCTGGACTCCTGCTGCAGCTACCGCTATCACGAGCGCAAGCTGGAGAGCCGGCACCACAATTGGGATGAGGAGAGTGAGGTCAGTAGTGTGGACACGTCCCCTGATGAGATTTCTGACATCAACCATGACCTGCTGCGCTACAGGACGCTGCGCTGTGGCAACGTGCGCAAACGCCTCTGGCTCACCATGGAGAACCCTGGCTACTCCATACCCAGCAAACTCTTCAGCTTTGTGTCCATCAGCGTGGTGCTGGTTTCCATAGCCACCATGTGCATCCACAGCATGCCTGAGTACCAGGAGGTGGATGAGAATGGCAACGTGCTCGATGAACCCATCCTGCACAAGCTGGAGTATTTCTGCATCTCCTGGTTCACCTTTGAAGTGTCTTCCCGCCTCCTGCTCTCCCCCAACCCCAGGAAATTCTTCAAGCACCCGCTGAACCTGATTGACATTGTCTCCGTGTTGCCCTTCTACTTTACCCTCCTGGTGGACTTGACCATGGGCAGTGACTCAGAGCTGGGAAACCTGGGAAAGGTCGTGCAGGTGTTTCGGCTCATGAGGATATTCCGGGTGCTGAAGCTGGCTCGGCACTCCACTGGACTGAGGTCACTTGGTGCCACCCTGAAGGTAAACTGGCTCTCTATCTCCCTACCTACTCTTAGTCTCTTGGTAAGAAGGACACTTTTAGGACAGCTGGGGAATGTGGACATTCCCATTCCCAGTGAGCTAACAGCTCCGGGTGGTGTCTGGCAGGCTTTCTTGAGGTGGTGGACTGGGCTGTAGGTTTGCTGCTAAAGCAACCAAATGTGAGGAGCATTGCATGACTCCTCTTTGTGTACAGACTCAGAGCAAACAGTAATTCACCCAGTTGCTTGTAGACTTGGCTTCATGCAGAACTGGTGCTTCCAGGGACTCAGCCACCCCTTCCCCACCACAATGTGCAAACTTCATTGCATCTTGTTGCAATGGACTCAGCCACGTGCTGGTGGATGGTGACGTCCCACCAGAAGTGGGTCAGTGCCTAGCTGGGCTGCAAGTGCCCTGCTGAGCAGGGACCAGGCCAGTGAGTAGCTTGGTGCATGCTCCAAGCTGTCCCCATATTGGGAGAAGGAGCCTCCTAAGGGCATGCTGCCAGCTGATTGGAGGCCAGCATCCAACCTTTCGTGTCCACCCATCTAGGGAGACATAGAGATCCTAGTCCAGCTGAACTGACCCTTCAATGTTCCAGGGTATTGTAAGGTTGGGACTGGCACATGGTTGGCCATGGGTGGTGCAGGGAAGCAAGTGGTTACCTGCAGGGCCTGAAACAGCCAGCCCAAGGCAGGGGCTGTGCCCCCAGCAGAGCCAGTAGCTGCCCCTCAGTGTGCTGGAAAAGCTCATGGAAAGCACAGTGGGGTGGGCTGTCCCCAGGACCACATGGTCCTCAGAAGGAAGAGTCGGATGAGGAGATGCTGAGGCAGTGAAGGATCAGGGTCCAAGCATGCAGGTTTGGCGGAGGAGGTCCTCATTCTCCATGGCACGTTTCAAGGCTGTGTTTCTCCAGACCCCCTCTGCAGTACCCCGAATTTCCACAGACAGTCCAAGAACAGCTGAGACAAGATAAAGCATGAAGCTATCAATAAATCCTCACCAGCTGGGTGCTGCAGCTCAGACCTACACCACTGCATCTCAGCTGTGCAGAATGGACCAGCCATTGTGTCCTGTGTGGCTCTTATCTCCCATACCGTCCCTTCTCCTCCACCAAGGGCTGACGGCCATGTGCCCAAATTTGGGGAGGGTGAAACTGCCCCTCACCTCCTGGACTTACATAGAAAATCCAGCCTGAGGCAGAGATCCGCTAAACTCAGCCTTTAATTGTCTCTGATTCTTGGTGACCACACCAAGAGAAACCCAAAAACCCTTGAGCCTACCAAGGCACAGAGTGACACATGCTCCCAATGCTCCACCACATGCTGGGCATGGGGACGTGGCCACCAGGGCAAACTTCTCCTCATGGCACTGCCTCTGATCCCCATGTTCAAACCAGAAGGCTGTTTTTTTAAAAGAATTGCTCATGCAACTATCTCCATTCCTTTCCCCCCTTCAAACAAAGGGTGTGCCTAACAAACGGCCAAGGAAAGCAATCTTCATAACAGAGCTTGGAATCAACCCAAGGGACACTTTCCTCACACTCAGTGCCAGGCAGGGGCCAGAGCTGCAGCTCCTGGTGCTGCTCCCACTGAAGTGCCATGTCAGGGATGAAGTGGGCAAGCTATGACTAGGGACACCCTGTTTCTCATAGCAGGGCTGGCATGGGATGTCTTGGCATTGACAGGACTCGACTTCTAGGGTTGGACCCATTCCTGTCGGTGAGCCGTGGAAAAAAGCACCCTTTGAGTGTGGCCAGGAGTGAGGTTGGGCAGCAGAAAAGGTCTTCTGCCAACTTCTTCTGTGAAGCAGGACGACCCACTCTGCCCAGCATCAATCCCACAAAATTTACAGAGCCTCAGAATAAGTGTGGTATCTTCAAAGCCTACTGAAAACAGGGTCCAGGCAGAAATGTTTGAAATGAAGACGCCTAAAGTCCTCCCTGCATCATACTCACTTCTGAACACCCACTTGTAGAGAAAAACTAGCAAGTGACAGACCCGCATAACACTGCTTGCAGCATGCAAACAAAATCGTGAGAAGGGCTCTCTGAACCCTTCCCGGGCTCCAGTTGTGTGAACAACACGTAGCAGCAGAGCAGGGACTGATGAGTTCATCTGCACGTTATGAAGCAGCAGAGGAGCTGCGGGGAGCCGGCAGCCGTCCCGCTCCAGCCTCTGCCGCGCTGCTGATTCACCCAGTGACGTGCTGGAAGGTGCCGCTTCCCGGGGACTCCGGAGCCAGCTGTAAACTGGGCTGAGCGAAAACACAAATCTGACGCAGCATCTTGGCGTTGTGATTTACTGGGCTCATAAATTACAACGTCTTGTTAATCACAATTTACTTCCTATTGCAAGAGCATAAAGCAGCAGTGGAGGAGTAGAGGCTGCTAACAGCCAGGAAGCGAAGCGCTGGCTCTGGCAAGCCGAGTAATTGTTCCCCTGCCGCCAAAGTGCTCACAGAGGAATTTCTGCCATTTGTGCATCATAAACTCTGAGTGGTCCTCAGATTGCCTGGGACCTGATCCAGGGTCTATTTAATTTGGGGAGAGGCTTTCCACACTTCTCTGCCCTTCCCCCCTGTCATGCACAACATCCCTTACTGGTATTGCAGCTCCCCGGGCGCGGGTTGGGGCTTGGCTCCCGCGGGCAGTCTATAGGTACTAAGACATTGAGTCACTCAGGCATCGCAGGGAGCTACAAGAGGTGCTGCTTTTCCCCGAAGGAGTATAAATACACATATAGGTTGGAAGGACCAGAACTGCACGTCCCCAGACAGCAGATGCATCACCCTGTTGCTACCACGGGTCATCTCTGTGCTCAGTCCCCACATGCGTATCTCCAGCAAGGCACAGAACAGGGCCTTCCATTTCATTTCACTTCTGCTGTACAAAAGGAAAGATGTGCATTTGGCAGGGGAATGAGCCATGCATGGGACAGGGCTGTCCCAAGGGCAGGCAAACCTCCTGCCAGGGCAGGATTTCAAAGGCACAGCTACTGGGGTGGCTGTTTCCCTGAAGCCTTTACTGAGCATCACCTGTCTCAAGGCTTGCTGCTTGCTAAGCCTGAATCCCCCCCAAACCATGGCTAGAGCTGCAGCCCACCCAAAACCCAGCTGCAGCTGCCTGCCCCTGGATCACTGAGCAAACCACACATTTTGAGGACAAATGGCTGCAAATAGGTGGCAGCTGGTGCCCGAGGATCATCTGGGAGATTCCTGGAGTCTCCCCTGTGCCCAAGCCCTGACCCTGCCTGTAGATCGAAGCAGTAGGAGCTATTGAGCTGCCTGACTTCCCCCTCCAACTCATCCCAGAGCCATAACTGATACTGTTTAAAAAATGTGTAAGGTTATTTAGCTATGCTGCTCCCCAGCTGGGATGCACAGACGTGCTGTTAAGCTGCAGCCAGGAGCAAGTCCTTTGTGGCCAAATGATACATCCTTGAAACTCGGGGGCTCTGAGCTGTTTGTCCTTCTCAAGGAGCTCCCTCAGAGCTGCTATAGGGCATTTGCAGCCACAGGCAATGGCGATGACATAGGAGGAGTTTATTTCCCCTTGGTATTACTGGCATTAGCTGAGCAGCCTTTGCAAGCAGCCTAAGCAAAATGTTCTTGCTCTCTGACACAAATCCACCTCCTTTATGTCTCATGTTGACCATGGAACCTCTTTTCCCATGTCTTCTGCTGGTTTTCTTTGTTCAATTGTTGTTTTGTTTAATCATTATGTGGTCTCCAGCAAAACATTCTCTGTCTGTTAGGAGACTGGGGAAAAAAACCCACAATTAGAGCTTGCTTTCCTTTCCCCAAAATATGAAGAGTAAGTTGGCAGATCAGTGGGCAGAAACATCCAAGAAATTTGCTTGTGATAATAAAAAAAGCAAGTAGACTAGCTGTGCTGTGAGGGTGACGGTGGCTTTGGCACTGGTGGGTGGTTGTCCTGGCTGAGCCACAACCCGGGGGCTCTGTGGTGCCCTCCTGGTCTGCCAGACTTTAGGAACAGGCTGTGCCAGGGGTCTCCATCCACACCGTCTGATGGGTTCTTGGCTTACACCTCACCAGCCACAGAGTGTGAGCGGGGTGCTGGGCTGGGTCCAGCCGTGGCCCACAGCTGTTTGCCTGGTCCCAGCTTGTCCTCTGGCAGTCCCCTTCCCAGTGTCACCTGCTGTCTTGTTCCCCAGCTGCCCACTGACTTTTGCCCCCTGGGCTTGTGGCACAGGTTTATACTTTGCTCAGAAATTAAGACTATCCAACGAAATACTGCAACATGAATCAGAGAATCACAGAACGGCTTGGGTTGGAAAGGACTTTAAAGATCATCTCATTCCAAACCCCCTGCTACAGGCAGGGACACCTCCCACTAGACCAGGTTTCTCAAAGCCCTATCCAACATGGCCTTGAACACTTCCAGGGATGGGGGATCATCCACAACTTCTCTGGGCAACCTGTAATGTTTTGGTTTCAAGCCAGAGAAATGATGGCTTCTTCAAGCATCACTGCATATCTCTGCCCTTCGTCTGTCCCCCCAGTTCTGCACATCCACTTGGGAGGTTGGGGCCCTGTTTTTGCCAGGGCTTCCTCACCCTTTGGTCTGGGATTCATTAAGCCAGGGGCTGCCGCACTCTGTGGGGATGGGTGTTGAGGCCAGCACATGCTGACATTGGATAGATCTCTAGACTGACCTGTTGACCAGCATTGCTTGGGTTCATGTCAGCTCTGAGATTCACTTCGAGTCCTCCCATGGAGAAGCAGCAAAACCTGAAGGGAAATGTAATTATCTCAGAAAGAAGGAGTTTCTGCAAGAAACTGCCCTCCCAGAGCTGCCAGTCACCCCTGCGAGCACTGTGTCAGCCTCGGGGGAAGATAAAAATCCCTTCACTTAGAGGCTGCCCATTGGGTTGTTTCTGGGCACCTGCCAAGATAAAAGGAAAACGTGTCTGAACATTGTTAGCTGAGATCAGGTCAGAGTGACCGCTGGAGGCAGGGGAGTAACCTCTGCCTGGGAACCCCACATGGAAGCACAGGTCCCCCTTCCCCCACTGCCTGCTCCTTGCAGGCTGGTGGAGGGCAGAGGGGTGGCTGTGGATACCATGGGCTGATTTCCAGGTGTGGGTCACCCACACATCCAACAGACCGTCTCAGTGGGGCATCCCAAGGCACAGCTGGGAAGAGGCACCGTGATCCCCATTGGGGTGTGTAGGGTGTCTGTATCAGGGCTGCACTTATGCTGTAGGATCCTAGCGTCCTGGCCATGACATGTACGGTGGCCCCACTGACCCCTGCTCTGCTTTGACTTCCAGCACAGTTACCGGGAAGTGGGGATCCTGTTGCTCTATCTGGCTGTGGGGGTCTCTGTCTTCTCTGGCGTGGCCTACACTGCTGAGAAGGAGGAAGACGTCGGCTTCGATACCATCCCGGCATGCTGGTGGTGGGGCACAGTCAGCATGACCACCGTGGGCTATGGCGATGTGGTGCCCGTCACTGTGGCTGGCAAGCTGGCTGCTTCAGGCTGCATCCTGGGTGGCATTCTGGTAGTGGCACTGCCCATCACCATCATCTTCAACAAGTTCTCCCACTTCTACCGCAAGCAGAAGGCCCTGGAGGCGGCTGTGAGGAACAGTGGCAAGAAAGACCCTGAGGACATGGAGAGCACCTGCAGCCGTGATCGAGATTCGGAGGTTCTGAGTGAGATCTCCCTGGGCAGAGCCAGCCCTGACCGCTGTGGTCTGACCTCCGCTGCCCGCCTCACGCCCTGACCCTGGCACCTTGGCACCAGGCATGCACGGGACCCGCTTGCTCACCATGAGCGGGGCACAGGTGCTGCACCAGGGCATGGCACAGGAGCCAGGCTCTCTCCAGCTGGCACTATGCCTGGCATCCAGCCCTGCAGTGAAGGACACGAGGAGTTAGAGGAGATGCCCAGAGGATGCTGGCTGCTTCCAGCCCCCAGGATGCAGTGGCTGGGTTTGCCTGGATATGTCTCAGCCTTCACCCAGCAACCTTCACCCAGCAACAGCCCTGCAAACGGAGGTGCTGGACACACCCCTGCCATAAAGAGTGAGAAAAAAATACAGGAGTCCCTGGATCAGGCAGCTGCCTGAAAAGGGATTCTCCTCTGTCCTGACATTTTGTATTGTCCAGGGTGAGGTTAAATAGCTTGAGAGTGAAGCAGCCCCCAACCATGCTGGCTGACCTTGCAGGTCTTGTGCCAGGTCAGCACCAACCCCAACCCCAGCTCCAGCCTTGTCCTACCCCCAGCTGGGAACAGCCTTGAAAGGCTCAGCTGCCCTCCTGGCTATGGGGGAAAGGAAGTTGGAAATGAGTCTTTATGAGAGGAGAGATGGTGTCCAGCTCAGGGTGAACACCACTGTCCCCAGCCCCTAAAGTGGGACAGACTGGACCTCACCTTCCCTCCCCTGCAGCCAGGGTTTAACTGCTTTCCTGCAGTGCCACTGCCAGGACCACCCAGGGGTCTGGGGATGTGCCATGAAGGGAGGACACCAGCTGGGAAAGACCAGGCAAAAGGGACACTATTCTCCCAGGCAGGAGAAACTGGGGGGAATCAGTCTGGTGGAACTGAGGGGCCACCCCCAGTATGGCACTGACTCCCAAGCCCTTCACTCCATGAGGCTCCCATGCTGCAGGGCACTGGTTTGGGAGAAGCAACTGCTCTGTGCCTGCTGGCACCCAGCCCATCAAGGAGGCAGAGGCCCTGCTGTCAGGAAGAAGATGCAGGAGGGTGCTCCTGAGCACAGAGAAGCTGCCTCTGCCATTGACCTCTGCTCATGGTTTTCACTGCAGGAAGAGCTTCCAGGGAGCCTGGGGCTGCAGCAGCCCATGATGGGGTGGAGTTAACCAAAGCCAGCTGGGTTCAGTGTGTGCCCTGGTCCTGCTTGCCCAAACCCCCAGCCTGGCTTCATTCTGTTGCCTCATCCCTCCCTGCCTGGGGGCCAGGATGTAAGGAGGGGGATCATCCTGCCCTTAGGCATCTCCTCTGCCCCTGCAGGGAGCCAAACTCCCCAGGTGCCAATGCACCCCCCTCCCTGTGCCTGTGGATAGGGGGGGATCTTGCACTGCTCCTCATCACCACCATGACTGAGCACCTCACAGCTGGGCAGGGAGGTTCGCTCAGAGCACCAGGCCCCCTTCCCACCTGGATTCCCCCACCTGGTTGTGCACAGTTTGGGGCTGCTCCCAGCACATCATTAATTCCCTGTGGAGTCCTTCCTTGATCCCCAGTTCTCTGGAAATTGTGCAGCTCCTTGGTGCACAGAGGAATACCCCCTATAATGCATGTTCTGAGGATAAATGTGCACCCTGCAACCACCAAATCAGCTCAAAAATGGGCTGATGACTGCAGGAGGTCCCAGGCACCTCCACTGTGGTGCCTGGGACCTGTGCCAGATGACTCTCGGCAGAGCCACAGCTGCTGGTGATGGCTCTGCCTGTAGCCATCTGCTGATCACAGGGAAGAAAAGACAGGTCCAGCCTTTCTGAACCTCACTAGGACTCGGGGAGGGGTGCCCAAGGAACAGTGGTGTGTGATGGGTAGGGGTGCTCACACTCCTGGTGTCATCCAGTCTTCCAGTATCAACAGTTTGCTGTCGGCTCTGTGTTCATTCTCACTGTGAGCTGGGACTGGTGAGCTCCATCATCTGCTCTGCCCAGCTCCCACTGCACTGTTACTTGAATGAAGGAAGGAGTTTCCCCTTCTGTCCATAAATATTCCAGTAGCAAAATGTATTAAAATGTGAAGACTAAGTTACATGTATTAAAAAGCATTATGCAAATAATTAAAAGAGCATGTAAATTAATTTTCTATCTATGCATGGGATGCATACTGTATATTTTATTAAAGACCTAAGTGACCCACCTTGGAGGCTGGTTTTCTGTTTCATGGCAGGTTGTGCAGCCCATGGGCCAAGCTGGGGCTGGGTCAGTGGGTCAGTACAAGCAGCCCCCCGTGGAGAAGGAACAAAGCAACCAGGCTGCTGCCAGAGCGACTGCAGGTCACCAAATCACCAACAGAACCACAGAACTGTTTAGGTTGGAAAAGACCTTTAAGATCATTGAGTCAAACTGTTAACTCAGCCCTGCCAGATCACCACTAACCCACAACCCTCAGCACCACATCTCCATGGCTTTGAAACCCCTTCAGGGATGAGGATGCCATCACTGTCCTGGGCAGCCTGTGCCAGGACTGGACAGCCCTTGAGGGGAAGACATTTTTCCTCAGGTCTAACCTAAATCTCTCCTGGCACAACTTGAGGCCATTTCATCTTGTCCTTTAATTTGTTCTTTGGGAGAAAAGTCGCTTCCAGTGCCCAGCCACCAAACAGCCTGTGATACAGACTATGATCATAGAATCACAGACTGGCTTGGGTTGGAAGGGACTAGCTCATCTAGTCCAGTCCCTTGCAGTGAGCAGGGACATCTGCAACTAGAGCAGGTTGCTCAGAGCCCTGTCCAACTTGACCTGGAATTTTCCAGGGATCAACCACCAATCTGGGCAACCTGAGCCAGGGTCTCAACACGCTCAGTGTAAGAAATGTCTTCCTTCTATCTAGTCTATCATCAGCAGATGAGAATCAGCACTAATTAAACATTACCCTAGGCTGCCTCTGGCCGGCACTGATTCTAGACTTCATAAATTTTGGTAGCCCCTTGGAGGGGTTTAGAAGAGCCCCAAGGGGAGCATCTGTCTCTGCTGTGTTTCCGGGGGTGTAGTTTGTGCTCCGATGCTGCCTGGGCTTTATCCTCTTGCTCTGAAATGAGGAGGTGTCCCTGGGCTGCCAGTCTGCAGGGACTGCCTGGGGAGGGGAAGCCACACTCCTGCTCACCCTGCGTGATGTGTTCCTCTGCTAGATATGGTAGGAGAGGAGGGTTAAAAATAGAGTTAATCTTTGGTGCTTGGAGTTTTTCCATTAAAAAGAATTAAAATATACATGCTGCTAATCTCTCCAAGGGAAAAGCTCCCCTAACTAAGGTTAAAAGCAAGGCAGGACCTCCCATGAGCCCCTCCTCGGAGAAGGGCTGGTGGGCGAGAGCTCCAGGCTCGGGTTTGGGAAAACCACAAAAAGATTTTCTTCTTTTAGTTTCCTGCTCTCTGTGAAGACATTGGGATTTGTATGGCTCTGAGTAACTGTACTAGGAAAATCCTCCCACTGCTGCGCAGGCAGATCTAGCAGAGCTCGTGTTCTGCAGAGCAGTGAAGAACAGGGTGCAGGAAGGTACCCAGCACCAGAGGAGTGGGCGAGCACAGCCCATATTCACGTTAGCAAGACGCTGCTGTGCAGTTGGCCAGGACTGGTCTGACACTAAGGCAAGCAGGAAATCCATGTTCTTTTGCAAATCCTTAATCATTTTTCCTGAGGGTGACTGTTTTCATTTGGTACAGTGGGTAAATCAATTAAACACTTTATCAGGCTATTTCTACAAAAGCTGCTTTCTACACTCAGAACATGATTGATGAAAGAGCGACTCTTTTGCCTTTAGGGGATGGTGATTAAGGAGTGACCTTATTAAGCTATTTCATGTAGCTGAGAATTAGACAACTCTGGTCAAAGAAGTAAACATTAACTTTGTTCAAAACTTCTTTTCCTTTGCCAACTTTCAGATCCATGACTCCCCTGAGCAGGGTCTGTGCACTCACCTGGTTATTGGAAAAGTCAGAGATTGTAAAGGGCTGGCTGTGTAGGAAGGAAGGACTCCTTGTGGGCAGTGGTCCTGGAATCTCTCCTACTCATAAGCTCCTGAAGCCCTGCTGATGTCAGCCGAGTTCAGGGAGTCAAACATCAGAGCTGTTTGAGCATGTATGTGTTAAATCAGTGTTACTTGTAACTTCTTATTTCCTGAACTATGCATGGAGATCAGCGAAGACAAACAGTGCTGCCATACAACTTATTAAAACACTTTCTCTTGCTACTAAGAAAGGCCCAGGGTCTTCATATACTCATGGGTTTGCTTTAGCCTTTACCTGAACCACAGCTATTAACTTACTTGTAGGACTCACAAACTCAAGGGTTTTATTCTAAGTGTTTAAGAAGCTAAATTACAAGCCTTGAATATGTGGAATTAGGTTTACCAAATATGCCTTAACAGGTCACATCATTTCAGGAAAGGAAAACTACAAGCCAGGTGTGCAGGGAAGCAGAGCACCAGTGATGGATGCTCACAGACAGACATTGAATCCAGTGAGGGGGAAACTGGAAACTGCCCTGTGCTTTTGTTTCAGGATCATCCCCTCTATGGTCAACGAGAGATGGTCCAGAGCTTGTGAACCTTTCGGGGCTGAAGAAAGTCCACCCTACAGCTCAGCTGTCTGTTGCTTGAGCAGAGGCAGATTTGCAAGATGCTGCTCTACTTCTGTGACCACTCTGGATGGGATTCAGGGACTCTGGACTCTCTCCGCTTCCAGCACTGTTATTAACAGCAACAACCTAGAGGGGAGCAGAACAGACTGTGCTTTGTAGATGGTATTGAATTGTTTTAGAGCTTTTAAACAAGTTGGCTGTCTTCCTGGACTCCTAAATTAAAGGACAATTAAGTCACTTTCAGACTGGAAAGAGCTGATGGGTGTTTCCCGGTTTGACTCTTTAAATTTTTGCCAGAGTGATTAATTCAATGAAAAATTGTCATCTCAAAAGTCAGGGCTGTCAGCCAACACTCAAAAGTATTTATCTAAAGCACATGCCCAGACTCTTTCAGCCTATGGACAGGAGGAAATGGGACAAAATGAGGGTGTAGGAAAGTAGCTGGTCGTAAAGGACACTGGCACTGCAGCACCTGTTATAGAAGAAAAGTCCTGCTGGTGCTATAGGCTTTGTGGAAAGTTGACCTTTCTCCCCACAGGGGAGAATAACCTGGCTAAACATCAGCCCCAGCTTGTGGTTACTTGGTATTGCTAGAGCTCCAGGCTTTCCCCATTACTAGAAATGCCCATAGCACCCCTCCCTTTGATTTCTACACTCCTTAACATTTAAAAGATTAGATCTATTTTGTTTCTTCTGGGATTGCTAACCAAAGGTGTCTGCTGAATGAATTCTGTCTCTGCTTCAGTTAGTCATCCCCTCAGGACAGATTTAGTAACTGCTCAGGGAAACCACGGAGAAGCCAACAGTTCACCATTGGAAGGCAGCACCCACTCACTGTCAGCCTTATCTTGCTCTGAGCCAGAAAGCTGCAAGTGCAGCAAGTCAGGCAGAAGGAGTTGAGCCAGCCTCTAGCCTCACCTGTTGTGTAGGAAGGTGGATAAAAGGATACGTGCCGAGTCCCAAACCCAACGGCAGGCTCCGGAAAGGTGCTGCAGTGTGAAATACCAGAGAAGGGACAGCAGAGTTCACTGAACCCATGAGGCAAACACAGGTTGCCCACATTCCTCTCTGCGGGGAAACTGCCCCAACTGCCACCACATGTTCTCCTGAACCACACAGACCTGCTCAGCTGAGGCAAATCTCTCCTTGATGTGCAGAATTAGTAACGGTTTAAGGCTAGAAAACTGCCTGGTCAAAACTGTGTATCTGACACGATTGCTGCTTCTGTCTGCTCAAGCTCTTGTGCTCCTCTAGAATTTGGCATCACATTGGCTGACTAGAGGCACGTCATGTTAACACCAGCTATAATGTACCAGAGTATTTTAAAGTGGAAAGATGAGTCATGACACTGACACTTTCAGGTAAGGACAGTTTATTTGTCCCTTTGACCAAATAAGGCAAGATATTTGAGAAAGATCAAACAAAATCTCCTGTATCAAACTCAGAGGAATGCAATAAAAGTTACTATTTCATACATATACAAACTAATGACCCAACACTATTATATACAAACAAACAGATCTTACAAAATAGCATTTCAAGTCAGCACTTTATGCCAGTGTTGCTAATTCCTTTTGTTACAAAAAAAAGTTAAAGCTACAAACTTCACATTTTTAAGTCTCGCATGACTGACATCATCAGTGTCTCTGGGTTGTAAAAAGCAAAGATAATGGTTTATCCAGAACGCTTTCAGTAATGCAGATGGACTCAAGGAGCACACAAATGCAGTTTTACCTTTAAACAAGCTTGCTCTTTTTTTTTTTTTTTTTCCCTTTCTTAAAAACTCTGTTGGAGGAGCTTTCCCTTATAGTATGAGCCTTGGTCTTAGCCTGGAGGACTCTGAGAAGTGAGCACGTACTATGCTCCCAGACACTACAGAAGTAACCAGAAAGAGAATTATTTTCTCTAACAAATTGAAAAATCGGTGAAGGAGAAAATAATTCCTCTGCATTAGAGCACCAAGTGCAAGAAACACCATTAGGTCTCTGCCCCTGCAAGCTTTTAAGAAAGGTTTGAAGACAGTTAAGCCATTGGACCAGTTTTACTTATTTTGGTTTGTTTGCTGTATTTTAAGACAATCACATCTGCAAAGCAGAGCATTTCAAGAGTGCTTACATTCAGTTACAGCAGTCACAGGTTGCATATTCCCTAAGATACACCACCATGTGGTGTTTCACCTAAAAATGGGGTTTTCTAATGCCCTTCAGTCACTAGAAAGTTACCTACACAGTGTAGGGATAAAACTACTCCCACCAGTACCCACTTGATCCACCCCACACGTAAGCAGTGCCCAATTTACCATGTCCGATATCCACATGTCTACCACACCAGAGCTGCTGGGCAAGACCCATCCAAATGACTCACAGAAAATCCAACACTCGACCAGAAAACTCCCTCCAAAGCTGCGGGAGTTTCTTTGATGCAAAGGATGTTCACCAATGTTGCTCATAATAAACACGTTTAGGACAAAACTTATTGCACAGATTCCAGATGAGCACTTCACTATTGCTCATCAGGGAGTCTGGACTAAGGGATTTTAGTCCATTAACAACAACAATGCTTTTAATTACTTGGGTTTCCTAATTCAAAACTTTCCCAACACTTGAGGCTATTGAACAGCTGATTATGCCAGGATATACCCTGAGGTCAGCAGGTGCAGACACCACTCAGTGCCTCATGCCCCTCAGGGACAGCTGGTTTGCTGATCTCAGAGCAGCAGCGTTTGCACTGCACAAACCGAGACAAACCCAGGCAAACAAATCTGCCAAGGATGATGAAAATGGCTTGGTTCCTTTCACAGCAATGGAGTTTCTCTGTTAACAGTAGCCAAGAGCCTGCTCTGAGAAGGAAAAAAAAAAAGAGCCTATGGAAGCGTGAAATGAACACTTCACCTCTGCAGCAGCATTTGATTCAGGAGACTCTGCTATTTCATTTCACTATCTAGGTACCAAGGACTATTTCAGAAGAATGACATGGAAACTGTTCCCTCTATCAGAGCAAAATGAAAATAAATTGATACAAATACTTGCTCTGTCCAAATAATCCATCTCACACCACATCCATCTCAGTACATTTACATCCCTCTGCTGCTACAGACCTCGGGGTAGAGGCACCATGTGTTCTCTGTAGCTCAACCAGGCTCTTTGCTGCTTCTGTTTCCCTCTCCACTCTACTGCTGTGAGTTAACTGCACCATTCTCACAGCGATTGTACATG
>JAOEGS010004003.1:0-10661 GCA_025447755.1 Corythornis vintsioides
AGGCAGGATCTTAATCTAAGTATAATCTAAGCATAAACTAACACAGGACACAGAGGAACACATCCAGGTGAGTCTTGAAAATCTCCAGAGAAGGAGACTCCACAACTCCCATGGTGAGCCCGTTCCACTGCTCTGTGACCCTTACTGTAAAGAAGTTCTGCTTCATGTTAAGGTGGAATATCTTGTATTCTAGCTTGTAACCATTCCCCCTTGTCCTATCACAGGTCACAAGTGAGAAGAGGCTGTCACTTTCGTCTTGACACTTAACCCTCATATATTTATAAACATTTATCAAGTGCCCTCTCAGTCTTCTCCAGACTAAAAACTAAATTTCATTTCAGTCCAGTTCATTTTTATTTCAAAGTCACACCCAAAACAGTTGATCTCCTTCATAATAACTGTAGGCTCCGTGGCTGTTCAGGGATCAGGCAGCAAGGTGGGCAGTGGAAGGCTTAGACTAGAATCACCAGTGGGTGCAGGATAATTGGCTCACATCTAGTGGGTGCCATCTGCTCAAGAAGGACTGTCTGGGCTTGCAGGCAGCAGAGGTAGGGCAGAACTGTCCCTGCCTCTTTGCTCTGTTGGCCTCACTATTTCTGTGGCTGATGTCAGACTCATGGCCTCAGCTGTTTTCCAGTGGGTACTGGAGCTGGAATGCCCTGGAGGAGTGTCTGCACCACCCACTGCAACCAGGCGTGGGAATTCTGCTGGTCCACCCCGTGTGGACACTGCACCCCTGCGGGCAGCAGGCTTGTGGGACCTTGAGCTTGTTGGGGTCTCACAGGAATGTTGGGGAGCTATTTCCCTCAGAGCTAGAGAGCAGTCAGCCCCAGACCAAACACCCAACAAAACTCTCTGGGGAGAGGTCCTGGCAATAGTGAGAAGAGCCTCTTGCAGAAGTTCCCTGCTGTGCTCCCAGAGATCAGAGTCCTTCCTTGCCTCCTGGCACCCTGTGTGCAACACGAAGCTGTGACAGGATGGCATCCCACCCACAGCAGTGTGTGTGGGGGCACAAACTCCCTGGGTCAGGGACATAAACATATGAAAGAATCTTTCATCAGGACACCACTGTCAAGTAATAATTCTGCATTTACCAGTTTCCATGGCAACACATTGGCTCACAGCTTGCCAGTGACAGGCCAAAGACATGTGAGTGCTAGAAGTGCTTCCTTCTGGCAAATTAAATCCAAGGATAAACATGTTGAAGAAAGATAAACACCTGCCTCAACCTCTGTTTGAGGATCTTCAGCAGCTAAGGTGTGAGCCCGAAGTGTGCCCTGCTGATCTGCCTCCAGGATCGCTCCCCATCTTTGCTTCTGCTCCTTGCTACTATTAAGTGGAGATATTGCCAGGCTGAGGGCTGGCTACAAAGACTAGATTCAAGCAGCTGTCAAGCTGGGACAGCTCTGAGGTGATAACCCCATGCTGACCATTTGTTGACCAGTCAGCAGTGCAGGAGCACTTCTCCACATAGAGCTGGGTGGGTCTTTGCACACCTAGTCTGGCATCCTCAGCTTTCAGGCTCTCTTCTCCACTGGGTTTGCTAGGTCTCTGTGCTTGAAAACACCTTGAGGGCAGAGTGCTCCCTGGCACTGGACCTACTTCCTTCTGGTCTTGTCTGCATGCAGCAAACATTGGAAATTGCTTTGTGTACACAGGCTGAGAATCAAGGGAACCCTCTTGACTGCTTATCTCCATTAAGTAGCTAGTAGGGATGAGTTTAGTAGAGGGACCTAGAACTGGACATGGGATGTAGGTGTACATCATTACGCCTACATAAGGATAAGCATCCTAAACTGTAAAGCTCAGAAAGGAAATCTTACTGTGTGATGATTAATTTGAGAATGGGGTTTATCCATCTGGCTGCACTTACTGATATCACTGGTCTCCACATAATTGTCTGCTCTTCCTTTCAGTTCAGAGTAGAGTGGGGTTTCCAGAAGGCAGAAATAGGGCACTGGAGAGGGACTTTGACAGAGGAAATACACAAAGCAAAAACTTCATGGACTGCAGCATCTGGCCAGTCACACAGGACAATTTCTTTAAAAGGTTGATCCAAAGACTTAATAGAGTTGTCTGCTGGAGCCAGGCAAAATTAGCCCTGCCAGAATGTGGAGGTGTTGTCTCTAGTGATTTCCTTGGCCCTGGGAGTCCTCAGTAGAGTCTGCAACTCTTCAGTCCTTAGACAACATGCAGAGGATTAGGATGGGAGATAAGAAGAACATGGTTGCCCTCTGTGACTCATTCCTCTAGTGCTCTGTGCCTGGCTTTCCTTCCTGTGTGTTTCAAGAGCCTTGAGATCTTTAACTAGAAAGCATGACTTTATTTTTGTGATCAGGTTTTCATCTGATCCCCCTGGCCTTCCTAGAGTAGGAGTTCTCTTTGAAAATAAGGAAAGTATTTGTTGTAGGGAGGAGAGAATCAGTTGACTGCATGTCAGCTCTTCAGCTTTTCCATCAATCATCTCCCCTCTTGTTTTTTGAACTTACCGGCCAAACTTCTGGTGCCATCAAGCAAAAAAGACAGATTTTTTTTTTTATTTATTTTTTTTAATGAGTATTTGCTGGAGGGAGGGGAAAGATTCTGATTCCTCCTTTCTGAACTGCATGTTCCAGTTGTAATTAGTAACATGCTGGGGCAAGCCTGGGTTGCAAGAGAGGAAACCTCTTTAAGGTGGCAGAAATTATTGGCTGGAATTTTATCTCTGGCTCAAATTTGAATAAAACACAGTTGATGGGGAACCTAGAGAAATTACCCAGAAAGAATCATGTGCAGTAGTGGAAGTAGAGCATAGAGAGTGGCTCCCCCTCTGAGATGACAAAGTGATGCTGTTTTCTGCTGAGCGCATCTGAAACCTGATGGAGGCTGCTGGCTCCCAAGAAGATGGGGTTTTGACTCTCTGCCTGTCCTGGCAAATGGTCAAATGCCAACTGTGGAGAAAACCAAGGGAGTTTCTGCTTGGGGAGGTGTAGAGAACCTCCCCTACTTCAGGCTGTGCTCAGGGCTTGTCTCAGAGACCTGTTGATCTTCATCTGGAGTCAGAGGGGATTCAGGAGCCTGGTAGTCTCCCAGCTGTGGCTGTCCTGTCCTTACATTCTCTTCCCTTTGTGTGCTCTTTTACCAAGGGAGAATCCTGGGGTGATGAAGTAGGCATATCATTAGATTGGAGAGGGTTGGCAGTTCAGTTTGGGACAGGCTGACCATATGACACCCCTTGGGAGTAGTGTCCTACTTTCAGTATCACCAGGAATCCCTATTGTTAGCCTGTAAGTGGAGCCAAGGGATGCCCTCCTCTCCTGTTTCTGTACAGTAGTCCCTCAGGCAATGCTAGTTGGGGCAGATTCATTGCTGGGGTCTTCCTTGTAGAGCTCCCTGTTGTAGATTATTCCCCACCCACAATGAATGGGGCTGTGGTCTTCCCTGTACAGCTCACTGCTCTGGAATGATGGCAAAAAAAAAAAAATAATGCCAAAGCAGCAGGGGAAAGAGAGTGCCAATAAAGATAAATGATTTCCTAATTAAGCCTGGAGACAAGGAGGGGCAAAGAGAACTGTTGAAGCCTTGTGGGAGCCAGAGTGAACCCAAGCAGGCTATACCACCACTCTGGCAGGGGTCTTCAGGCTGACATTTTTAAACAAAGGAAAAAGCTCATTTGACAATGGATCTTGCAAGAGCAATACCAGATGCCTTGAAGCTAAGACTCTTCTCAAGCACCGGTGTTGTTATAATCACCAGGGGAGCTTCTGCCTTGCTAACTCTCACGATGTCATTATAAGTCTCTGATATCTGGGATTTAGTTTTAGCTGCTGAAGGCACTTTGTTGGAGGGGGGTGTGAAGGAGAGCATTTCCTTTGTTTGTCTGTTTGTTGTTTTAAAGGATATGATAGACATCATCTTGGCCAATGCACCTGGGACTGAACCAGGGAATTTGAGAACTGAAAGGAGAAGCAGTTGGGTCTTGAGCTAGAACAATCCACAAACTTTGCAAGTTGGGGCTCCTAATTGATTCAGGGAATGGGCATTTAATCAAACTTGACTGAATTATAGTGGCTAACGAGTTATGGTCAGATGCTGGGCTGCTTCAACTGATTTTATGTGCAAACTTAGAGGTGGAATGAGCTTTATGTGCCTGAAATCCTGTGGGTTTTTTCAGTGATGTTGCCTGCTTAAAATTAAAATCTCTCCCTACAGACCTTAGCCCATCATGGTTCGAAATGTCACAGATTAGGTTGGTGCACATATGGAGACATGAACTGAAATCCCATTTATCCAGTTCAAGTTAAAATGCTTTGCACTAGGGAAAAGAGCTGGGGTTAGGCAGGAGGCTGAGGCTGCAGGCAGTTCATCTGGGATAGCACATCATATACCTACAGGCATTAACTTGCTAGGTCCCCCTTATACTTCATGTATCAGGCACTGGTGAGGATCTGGGACACATACCAGTTGCAGAAAAATGACTTAGGAAGAAAAGAATGACATGCATCCCAAAGGTTCCAAACCTAGAAAGGAGCCCCAAAATTGTAGCTGAATCTCCTTCACAACCCTGTGCATCACCGTGGTGATATTCTACAAAGGTTTTGGAGGGCTAGTTCTCTGTCCATCTGAAGGTGTCGTCCCTTTCCAGTGATCTCTGGTCCCACAAATGCTTTTTCCTCATTTGAGTAATTGCAGCCTAGCTCTGCTCATCTCCATTCCTATGCTATGCTCAGGGCGCCCCTCAGACAGCTGCTTTTAGGGTGGCACCACCTTCTCCTCTTCTCCTGATTCTTTAGAACTTATTGGCTTTGTTTTAAAGGCCCTTTCAGGCCTTCCTCTCCTGCTCCTGACAATCCCTGAAGTTTTGATCCTGCCTCTGATTTGCCCAGCATATCAGCTTCCATATAATGTGAAACTAGAACCTCTGTGCCTGCT
Organism: Corythornis vintsioides; assembly: GCA_025447755.1. NCBI lineage: Eukaryota > Metazoa > Chordata > Aves > Coraciiformes > Alcedinidae > Corythornis > Corythornis vintsioides. Next base: position 4,912 of record JAOEGS010004003.1, read on the forward strand.
CCTCAGCAGCACTGACCCTCTCTATCTCTCCCTGCTACAGACTGAGCTTGTGGTTTGGCTGCTGAGATAGTGCTGTCCTGGCTGTGTACCTCCTGAGGTGTCTCTTCCCTGCACTGTGGTCACACACTCTTTGGGAAAGGGAGGTTTCTGTCCCACATTTGGTGCTAGGAGGTCCCTGGCTTTTGAGAAGCTGCTAGAGTGTTCCTGTGTAAGATATCACAGTAAGCAGGGAAAGAACCTGTTCTGAGCTGGCCTCTGAGTACTGCTCCAGGGTCTGCATTTTCTCAAATGAATTAAAATCCTGGCACAAGAGTTGGAGGAAGCTTTTAATGGGATGGATCAATTGCCTTGAATTCAGGACAAGTAACACAAGGGTCTCTACACTGACATCAGGTCTGTGCATCAACCTTAGCCCCAAATTCAGCTTTTGTGTAGTTATTGTTTTCATTCACTGACAGCTGCCACAGACTTGTCTGACACAAAGAACAGCAGCATGCAGGGGTTTGCTTCTCCACAGGGCAGCCACAAAGTCTGCTCCAGAGACTGGTGTGGGGCTGTTGTGCTGCCTCTGTTGCCTCCACCTCTTCCAGTTGCGGGAACAGCCTCACCAGTCCAGCACTGTGGCCTCAGGCTGCATTTGAGGATGGAGGGGGGTTACACAAGTGACCATGCTCTTTGGAGTGTACTTATCGATCTTTTCCCCTTTTGTTGACACTTTGTGACCCAAAAGGAACTCCAGCTCTCCCTCTGAGACCAGTGTCAGTGTCAGCTCTGCAGAGTGAGGACTGGTCAAGTCTTCCTTTTAAAATCAGCTTGTCCCAAGCCTGGGCACAGAGAGACAACAGCACTGCTGAGCAGAGAAGGGGCAAATCTGCTTTTCAGGTTAGAACAGCACTTTAATGTTGGGGAACAGGGGTAGGAGAGAGTAGGCAGAGGGGGTCAGGGGATGGTTGGTCCTGTCCCGGGCACCTTCAAGGAGGTCAGCTGTCCCCCATGCCTGCTCCTTGCACAGTGTGCACAGGTAAAACACTGAGAGAGGCAAATGATGGTGTGAGAGGAGGAAGATTTTGCCCACTGCAGAAGGGATGATGGCCAAGCTGAAAAGTTTGAACCTTCCTGTCCTTACTTCTCTTACTTGATTGCTTTGCTTGAGGGCATTTTATTCCCCTTTCCCATTTGCTGTTTCTGTAGCTCATCCCAAGCTAGCCAGATCACACCCTAGAGTGTGTAGCAGTCAGTGTAGGGCCAGTTGTATTTCTTGAGCACTGCAGTGTGCTGTTGTGCTGCACTGTAACTGAAGGGCAGGGAAGACGTTGGGGTGTGCAGGGGAGAGGATGCTCCTGGCTGCCATTTCTGCCCTGCCAGACAGAGTTGCTTTGCTCATGGCCACCCCCACTCTGCTTTGAATTGCCATGATCTGTTCTACCTGATTTTACCACGCTGTGTGCTGGGGAGGATGAATGTGTTCTCCCAGACTAGGGCCCTGAGAGCCCCTTCTCCAGCCAGTTGGGCTGCCTGATGTTTGATAGTTGCTGGACACCGCTTCATGACTTTAAGCTGAAGAATTGGATATTCTGAAGCTTCTTGCCAATCATTAACCTGCTCTCTCAGGGTAAATGCACCACTGTGCAGAGTGCCAGGACAGCACAGAGGCACCAATTAAATGTTTGGCAGGAGTGTAAGCTGTACACGCTACAGCAGTTGCTGGCCTTTCTGCTCTCTGTGATACTGCTCTGCTTCCTGCAAACAGAGAGGCATGGAGTTAATGGGTAACCACAGCAGTGTATTCACAGTGTCCTTTACAAGGGTCGTGTTTGGGAATGTCCTTTTCCTAGGATCTCAGGTGTGTTTACTATGTGCAGTGCTCCTCATTGACAATTTAGGGGCCACATATGGTGTAGTCTTCAAATTCTCTTCATCATCTAATTCCTTGACTTCTTTATTACTTATGTGCTAGCTACCTTATTTTTAGAAGACTAATAAAATACAACAGTAGTAGTCCTAGAGCTATTTTTGTCCTGAACCATGCAGAAGCAGCTGAAATTTTATAGGGAACACTGAGTCCTCAGTGGAATGTAGGTGCCTTGGAGACAGCTCATGGCAGCTTCTCTCCTGCTCACGTGCTCTGAGATGAATGGCTTTGTGAGGAGATGACTTGGAAAGATGGTCCCATTTCCACTTGGCAGTAGGTAAGAGGAGAAAAATTATTCAAGCTTAACCAAAGTGCTGTCAGGAACACAACTCCTGTAATGAAAAGTTCCTCTTTGGCCAAGATGAAGTTCCTGTTTCTTTTGCTCTGATTATACTGGAGGCCTCAGGGCCCAAGCTCACATTTACATGTCTAACTCTGAGATGTCTAAATTACAGCAGATGAGGCCAGAATTTGCCAGCATCTTTGTGTAGGTCCTGGCCAAAGGCTGATCTCCCTGTTTCCCATTGTAGTCATGAGATTGGCACTGCACAGGGTGATTTACTCATCACTCCAAACTGCCCTCTTGGGAACTCTTTTCTGTTGACCAGATAGGTATTTTGAGAGATGATCTTCTGGCCAGGCTGAAGGTCTCCTTGTGAATCCTATCCCCCAGAGCTCGCAGACAACATATTCCCCGTGGCTCATCCCTCCTCTGGCACTACAGGAGATAATTAGCGTGTGGCTAAGTCATATGTGCTGAGGGTCAGAAAAGACAATGAGGCAGATTTTCCCCCGGAGTAAAGAAATGTCAACGGAGTTGCTCTGCAGTGAAATGATGGGCTCTGTCAGTGACCCCAGCCCTTTCACTGAGCAAACAGCCTGGGGCAGTGCCTTCCTCCAGGAGAAGAGCATCATCTGGCAGCCAGGCACACTGCCCAAGGCAAATGGGAGGGCTTTCCTGGGGGCTGGCATCCCCAGGAGACACACCACCCACAAAGGCAGCAGGGGATTTGGTAAATTCCTGTGCAGAACAGAATTCCGCGTGTGCTACTGCTTGGTATTTCTGTAATAAATGCACCTCAGCCCCTCAAGTGAACAAAGCACCTGCCCTCAGGGCCAGCAGAAGCAAGAACATGAACTTGAGAAACCAATTTCCTAGGCAGATTTGAGATACTTCAGTAGCACTTGGAGACAGTAAAATTTACAAGAGTCAGACTGGTCATCTTTGTCTTTGCTGCATGTAGATGAAGAGATGTCTGGTCTCTTCCATATCCTTCAGATCAGTTTTTTCTAGTGCACAGGTATTAGATTACCCTTGTGAATGAAAAGGTGTGTCACTTGTGCTCTGAGGCAAGATATCTCTCTGCCTGTTTCAGTGCTGCCTGCTACAGGGAAATTCTCTTTGCTGTGGCTATGCTCCACATTAAAACTGATCCTCATCTGCACCCTTCATCCTTCTCCCCCAAGTCTGTTACCTGACATTATGCAAATCAGTGTGGAGATGACGTGTAGCTGCACCATTGGTCTGGGGTATGAGAAGCAGAAAGCAGAAAAAACTCTAGATTTTTTAAAGGGATCATAGGATCCAGGGGAATTGCTACAACTGCAATGAACAACAAAAACAAGCTCTTTTGTCAGTACAACAGTCTTGTGCATTACACCAAAGTAATCCTGTTTTGGTTCACTTTGATGCTGATATGCTATAAATGCCAACATTGCTGTTTATTCTGCTCACATTCCTCTCGAGTTCCAGGTAAAAGACAAAATGTCTCTCCTGTTCTTGGAGATGAATCTGTCAAGTGTGCCCCCTTCCATTAGCCTTTTGTGTCACAAATAACTTAGTAATTTGTATATTTGAGACTTAAACCCCTTTATTTGTAAAAGATTATGTACATAGGTGATATTCTAATGCTGTAGTGGATTTTTCCAGTTACTACACACAGTGAAACATGCTTTGCATACAAGATTGTAATGCAGCTAATTATCATTAGAATATCTGTCCTCTGGTAGTTGAAGGCATCGTGTTTGTTACTGCTTTCAGCTCTGCACTGGCAGATAGCCTCAGGATGCTGGTGTGTAAGGGTGTGTTTTCTATAGGACTTTTGAGTTAAAGCCTCACTCTTCCAAGCTGCTTTCAACATGTGCTGCCTGCCTTTCCACTTGGCATTGCAGCAATAGCTACAAGCCTGTCCTAGGGCTGGTTTAGAAAACACATGGTGTATTCTGTCAATGAGAGTTGAGACAGCTCCAAGAGAGTAATAGCTGGGTTGTGCTGGAAGCAATATTGTTGAAGTTCACTCAGTAGTATCAGGAGACCTCCTCTCCCCTTTGCCAAGCATGCCTACACCTTCCTCTGTGGAAGGAGTGTTGGTGCTGGGCTGGGCACTACAGCCCAACAGAGCCAACCTCCTTACCTGTACACCTGTCAGACCCTCCCACACAAAAACGCAGACCCCAGCTGTCACCACGTAGCAACAGGCCCTTTAATGTTTTGCTATCTCTTGGGTGTTGCTTGACTTCTAAGGCACCATAGCAGTGAAGTCCGTGATGCCCAGGACTGTGATGGATTGCCCTAAGTAAATTGAGAGAAGCTTACAGCACTGGGAGTCCAGTCTGCTTTGTCCCATGCCAAACTAGCCTGCTTCTTGAGGCACCCATGTTGGAACACTCTGGCCCTAATAACTGGCTTTACACAGTGGATTAGGGGAGACCTGGGATTAGAGAGATTCAAGAGATCTTTGCATCCTGTCAACATTCATTTAAAAGTTGCTTGGTGTGGGGCCTGACTCGTGCAATGGAACACTTGACCACATCCTGTAAAAGAGGGCAGTGCCTGTGTCCTGGGAGATGTACCAAGTTGTCTCCAAGTGCTTTTAATTTACTAATATAACTAGTGAGATGTTCATGCTGTGTCCTTGTGCTGTGCCTCCCAGTAGAAAAGCATGTCAGGGTGTTAAAAAGATGCCAGTGTGCTTCTGTGAGGGACTTCCTATGGACGATGATTTGCACAGCCCACAGAAAAGTGCTTCTTGGACACATGTAACATTGCAAATATGTCCAAAGCTACTGAATATTTTCCACATAAAAGGAAATTAATTTGCCTTCAGCAACATAGGCCACTGGGACCTCTTTCTAAAGCTGGCAGTGTTACCAAGCCTCTAAATAAAGTGACTGGATGACGAAGACCTGAGATAAAAGCTTGGGGTAGAAAGCAGAGGGTTGTTCTCATGAGAAGAGTACATGGTGGTTTTTGATAAGATGGCTAAAATGGAATGAAATGTAGTAAAGCAGAGGGCCTAGTGTGGGAGTCCTGCTGTGGTCTCATGAGTGGTTTTTGGTGTGTCGAAGGCTCCTACACATTTGTGTTAAACTAGACAACAAAAGGTTTTGCCTGTTAGTCAGAGACATCCCAGAGAATGAGACATCAGGCACAGCCAGTGGGAGAGGCAATGCTCATTTTCCCTAGAGTGTCCCAGATCAGTGTTGCAGAGCTGCTCCCTTTCCTATGAAGAACAGGTCATTAGTGACACAGGCAATCATCGTGTACATTCTTCTTGTCTCGCTAGGCACTTCTGGCTGGGGCTAGTGTGCAATTCAACCCCACATTTGTAACACTCTGGAGTGTGTGTATTTGGGGGAGACAAGGTGCTTGCCCTGTTGGCTCTGGTCAAGCTACAAGCTGGCTGCCTAGGTCAAACCATAGGGCTTTGATTAGCAGGCTGGGAGGGGTTTAGTCCCCTTGGGTGTGTGGCACTGCTGAACACCAGATGGCTCAGCCTCCTTGCCAAGGAAGGTGTGGAACATCCACATCTCCATCTTGCAGGCAGATCCTGCTGTC
>JAOEGS010004003.1:10761-36538 GCA_025447755.1 Corythornis vintsioides
CACCAGATGGCTCAGCCTCCTTGCCAAGGAAGGTGTGGAACATCCACATCTCCATCTTGCAGGCAGATCCTGCTGTCCATCCGTAAAGTGGCTTTTCTCCAGAGCATCATGTCCATGTGCTGGGATGCTGGCACTTTTGGGCTCAACCCCTCGCAAAGCTTCCTGTGTGAATGAGACCAGGTGTCAAACCAAACCGTGGTGATGTGCCAAGAGCAGCAAGTTCAGAGGGAGATGTTCATTTAGCAAATCATAGTGGTTTTGATTCCTGGGAATGATGTCATTTGAATCCTGACCAAGCTTGAATGCTTGTTCAGCTTGTGAGGCCAGGCAGCACATCCTCTCAAGAAGGGGTGACGTACCAGGCAGTGTATCAGGGCCAGGAATGATTATCAATTCATGAGGATGGTCAGCAAACGAGTAAGAAATGTCTGCTGTACTTTTCAACAGAAAGATTTCCAGACTGCAGTTCAACAAGGTGAAGCTGGAAGATGCTGGGGAGTACAGCTGCGAAGCGGAGAACGTTTTAGGGAAAGACATCGCAAAAGGCAGCCTGAATGTGAAAAGTGGTAAGTGGAGAAGCCAGCAAATGTCTTGAGCTGTCTGCCATTCCAGCAGAAAGTGGGGCGTTCTGCTCATGATCTGTCTTGTATTTTGTTCCATGCTTTCAAGATATTGAGTAAAACAATCATGGGAGATAAGAAAAATGCAGCTTAGCATAAATGTTTATCTTTGTTATCTGTCACTGGCAATGTGGTTAATTTACATTTTAAATAAACTTACAGTCTATGTATTTTTTTAAAAAAAGGATAAGGAGGAAAGAAATCTGTTGGGCTTGATGTTTTCTTTTATTAAAGAATTTCTGAGAAGCAAAACTCACCAGAAGACAAGTAATTAAACCCTAGCTTTGTGATGAGTGAAGCTGCTTCTGGTTTTCATCCTAGAATGTGTGCTCCATCTCTTAGAGCTCAGCGATGGAGTCTGAGGTTAGGTGATTTTATTATTATCTTGGTCACAATAATTATATTGCTTAACATGATGGTTTGGATGCACCCTCCATCTCAGAAAGCCCCTGTGTTGGTTGCCAGAATCCAGGAGGGTGTAGCTAGGGGAGGGATAACTGTGCAAGTACTGTTTCCTAAGATCTTCCTCCTGCCATTCACAATGGGCACTGTGCTCTGCAGCCCTTTGGTGTAAGCCAGTTTCTCTGTCATGCTTATATTAGCATTAGTCAAATCTGAAGGAAGGTGGCTTTCTCCTGCTGCTTCCTGGCATTATTTTCTCTATTAACCTCTTCCTTGGCAGTGTTTGCAGTCCTCAGTGTTTTGTTCTGTGAAGCTGCAATACTGCATGGCCTCCCTCTGGGTGACTCTGCCTGCAAATACCCAGTGCTTGCAAAGTCTGGAGAAAGGCCATCCATGCTCATATCTCCATGCCTTCGTGATTCACATCTATGAAGTTATTCCTACTGCTCTGCTGTGTTTCTTTCTGATTCCAATAGGAAGGGAGTTCAAAGTGAGCTAACTGAGGCAGTGCCACTCCTTTCATTCTGACTCACGCTCTCTCTATTACAATGTAAACTGTTCCTGTTGTGACTGGGAGCTGCATGTGCAATACCCCAATCATTCCATGTGCAACATGCATGGGCAGCATGTATCAGCTGCCAGAGCACTGTCTGCCTCCTCTGTTTGCCCTTCCCAGTCACTAGCAGTCCCCATTCACGAGAGGAAGAGTGTAACTAAGCAGTGCCCCTTGCAAGGCTCTGATCCTGCACGCTGCTTATGGCAGCAGAAGAATGCATATCAACACACTGCAACCTCCAGCTGCCCCTTCCCTCACACATGGCTGACAGAAGCATTTGTCAGGGTTGCAGTCTCTGTCACAGGAAGGTGTCATGTCTGGCAAGAACATGCCGTTGCTCTCATTTAGGTTCCTGGAGTGTAGGAAGACAAACCTGAGTTGCCCAGAAATAAATTGAGACCTGAAAAGCAACCAAAGAGACCCAAAGATCTGGCCTGTATCTCTTCCCGGTAGGGGCTGCAAGGTGCTCCAGATCCCATAGATCACCTGCTGTCCTCTGCTGTGGCCGTGTCTTGATCAATCCATTTTCTAAGCTGTCTCACAGACTTGCCATTGGTTCACCCTGCTCAGCTGCATGCACGGCTTGCGGCTGCTGTTTGCAGGTCAACAGGCAGGACAGCAGTTGAATGCTGGTTGTAGTCCCTTGCAAAGCTAAAGAAGCTGATGGTGATCTCTGTAGGCTTTTGCAGCTCTGTCACCTGCTTTGCACTCTCTTTTTTCACTTTGTCCTGGAGCTACCCAGAGCCAAGCAGCTTTCATCTGTGCCCAGGCACTTGCTGTCCTGGAGTCTGTCTTTTTGCTTACTGCTGGGTCTTCTTGGGACCTTGACAAGTTTCCTCACTTCTGCAAGTTCTCTTCTTCTGTGATACCCTTCAGTAGAAAACTCCTCAGGGCATCTGCTTGTCCCTGAATCCATGTGTGTCCTGTCTTCTGTCCCTGCCTCTATCCTTCTCCAGGCTTCTTACCACTAATCCTATTGTGTCCAACTCTCAACACAGTGCTCTGTGAAGTTCTAATAGTTTATAACAATTGATCAGCGCAAATATGTGAGCTGGCCTCCCATTGGAGCCTTCTCCTCTTCCCAGAAACTCACTCCAACTATTGCTGTTTCTTTGTGTTCTGCTGCTTTATATCCTGCCCCTTTTCTGCCACCCTGTCCCTGGGAACCTGGTTCATCTGCCTGTCCCAGGCAGGCTGTCTGGAACTGATGCTCTGGAGCTGCCTGCTGGGAGCACACTTTGACCTGACAGCAGTATTGTTAGAGGGCCTGTCATGTTGCTGTGACACAGGAGGGTGAATCCAGGGCTTGGAAAATGTCCTGACCTAACACTACATCTTGCGATACAGAGACATTGGTTTGGGGACATATCTGGGCACCCCTATAAAGAAGTGGCATTGCAAGAGGTGGCCTGATTTGTTGAGGCTTGAGATGAACATTGTGGAGGAGTGAGGTGTCCTCAGCCCAACAGGCCATTCCCCTCCAGGGATGTAGAAGCTCCTGAGCCCACATGAGTCATGGTTGGCAAAGAAGGAGCTCACACATGAGACTGTCAGGATGATGGATGTGAAGGTCTGAGATTCAATTTCTGCTTGTCAAAATTTTTCAGCCTGCTGAAGCAAAGTTGCTGTTGCAAAGTACTCTTTGCTCTGTTCCACTACCACTTTTTGTTTATACCAGTTTCAAAAGGAGCACCTTTTCAACCATGCAGATCTGTTGTAAATTACAGAAAACATCCCATTGAAGAGGCGTTTGCTTCAGAAAGAGAGTGGCTGAAGTGCAGTGACCCCTTGTCTCTTAGAAAATGCCTGTCAGCCAAACCCATCACCTCATGTCTCCTCTGCAATTCTGGTATTTCCACAAAATGCCTGGCTCAGAAAGGAATGCTTTTGCATTGAAAAGCTTTGAGAGAGTGTCAATTGTGAGGAAATACTTCTGGGCTTAGCCAAAACATACTGTGCTTTGGTGCTGTTTTCAGATTTTTATTGCTTTGTGGTAAATTAGGTGCTTTCTTGGAAAAATGTCCTATTTCCCAGTTTTCTTTATTGAGTAGGCTAATATTAGTGTCACAAGGGCATGAGGGCACAGCCGAGATAAAAAGGCTCTTTCAGATTCTTTTTTTCCTCAGAAAATTTTTAGACACCTCCTTAACTGACACCTCCCCACCCCTTTTGCTAAACAATGCAAGAAAAAAAACCAAACCCCAAACTTCTGTAAAAAAAATCTTTCTGCTTTTACCTTTTCAGGGTGGTTTTCCCCCTTGCCTCTGACAGAGAGCTTCACGCCCAGTGTAGGCTCCTGGTGCTTTCTCCTTTGTGCATCTAGAGGGTGGTGAGGGGCTTTGATTCAGAAGGGGCTGTTACTGTCAGTGGGCTTGAGGAGAGCTGGTGACTGTGGACATTGAACTTTCCCAGTATCCTCATTTATAAAGAGTAAATGGCTACAGGGGCTCGGCTCCCGTATTGCCTTGGGCCATGGCCTTCATCTGTCTCATGTTCCTCCATCTCTTGACCAAGCATTACTTTGTGCTGCAGAGCTGCACATACGTGTGGGGTGGAGTCTCTCGGATGTCTCACCTTTCCTCAAATTCCACGTTTTTCCCACTGTCACCTTCTGTGATCCTGTCTTTGCTCTCTTGTGGCCGTCATGGCCAAGGAAACCTCCTGCGGATTCACTTGCCACCTACCAGGTGAATCCTGAGCTATTTTTGCCTTTCCTTAAAAATTTTTTTTTTTACCATGACAGAGATCCTAATGGCACGAGGCCCATTACAGCGAGGGCACTGGTGTGTCCTGTGCCATCCCCCAAGGGGGCACTCGTTTTTCTGCCTCTGTCTCCCAGTTATCCATCTGAGCAGCACTAATACGTTGACAGCCACCCAGCAGCACCTGCTCTTGTCCTCCTCCCTGCAGTAGCTAAGCCCACTCTCCTCTGCTCAAAATAGATGTTTTGTTCACTACTTTCTTACCTTAATTTCCCCAGGAACAACGAAAGCACCACAAGTCTTTCCAGCCTCAGAAACTAAAATAGTTGTTATGGAAGAAGAGTGTAAGTACCTCTCCCCCTGCTCCCCCCCCTCCACCCCCCCTATAGCTTCTTTCCCCTTCTTTGTTTTATTTTTATGAGACATTTTGCATAAATGCTTTATTGCCTCCTGGAATCTTCTTTAATCTCTACTTCTCTTTGATTTTTTCCAAAAGCCACTCATCTTTCCCTAGATCTTTCAGAAAATATGATTTGTACTGCTGTTGTCTGTCTTAGAGAGGGAAGGTAACTATTGCAATGGTAACTTGAAGAACACACTGCTTAAAATTGCAACTAGATTTTAAGCATTCCATGCTCTTTCAGTAGAGGGTTTACTGATACTTGTAAGATGTGCTTATTACAGTCTTTAATTTATCCAGGTTTTTTGTTGGTTTGATTTTGGGTTTGGTTTTCTTTTTGAGGATAGCTAAGAAAACCAAAAGAGACTATAGGAAGTGCAAGAAAGAAGACTTGAGTCTTCTAAGCAGATTGCAGAAAATACATCTGTGCCTGGACACACATTTTCCCTTGAGTCCCCAGAAAGCAAGAACAGATTTCCCCAAAAGTTTCATTTCATTTAACGTGGTGGAAGTGCTTTTTAGCATTCCCTCAGAATTCAGTTGTCACAAATGCAGTAGAAACAGGCCCACAAAAATAAAATTTAAAGCATGTATAGAAGTGTAGATCCAGAAGGCAGGTGCCAGGCTGTTGGTTCAACTCGTTCTGGTGGAGGGCATTATCTCTGTGTCAGTCTCTCACTGCTGGGGACCCTGCACCACCCAGACAGTGTCAGCACACTGGACATCCCACCAGGACCCCATCCAGCTAAGCACCACTCTTAGAGCTGAGTGCAGTGCAGCTGAGTGCACTCTTAGAGCAGTTACATCAAGATCTGTGCTGTATTTCCATTCCAGCTGCTCACACCCACAAGTGGCAGAGCAGCTGGCTCTGCCTTTCTCTTGACAGTTCCACTTTGCAGGTTTTGTGGGGGTGTTTCCTCCTCAGAAAGCTCAATCTTTGATGATTTTAAAGGAAATCTGATTGCAGCCACAGCAGGGACTGGCCAAGTGTCCTTTAAAAGCTTTTCTGATTAGAAAACGGCTCTTCAGATTTGCTCTTGTGTTGTGTTTAGCCTTTCACTGCTCTGGGGACATCAAGATGAGATGCAACTTACGGTGGTGACACGTACACCATTAGTGCAATGACTGTACCATCCTTATCCAGGATTTTTCCTGTGTGTTCATTAGCTGTGTTCCATGTTACCTATTTGCATCATAATAGGTATATGCTGTTTTCATGAAAAGCCAAATTTCAACAATAGAAAGAAAAGTGGCAAAATGGCAAAAATGCTGTGTGATGGAACTTTCTCCTTCTGAAACACTTCTTTCCTCTGTGGGAAGGAACATCATCCTCAACTGTCTGTTCTTTTATGAATGATGTGAAGAGATTATGAAGTCTCCAGAGTTAAAGTTGTAATTCACTTTTTCATTCACATTCCCTTTTTTTTTTAATGATCTCTCACAATTGTTACCTATGTAATAGACCCCCTGATTTTTATGTGTACTAATGATCCATCATAGAGTTGCATATGTATATAACACATGGGGAGGTGATGAAGATGTTGAGAGGTGTGGTGGTCTGGGTAGCTGACAAGTATCTCCTTCTTGTAAAATTCTTGCATTTATTTTCAATATCTGTATTCAAAAGCTTTTCTGGCAGCTGTAGGTTGTCCCACCTCTTGTTTCACTGAAAAGCTAGCTGTACATGATCCACTGGGTTTTAAACACCATGTTGAGAAAGTACTGTGCAAACTTGGTGAAATCTGGAGTTCCCTGTGAATGCCTCACAAAGGCAGCTTGGCCACGGCACTTGGTCACTTGTGTTTAGCTCATGGTGAGGGGCAGGCATCTTCCCTGGTAGGCTGGGCAAGGGTGTTAAACCTGACACTCTGAGAAGCTCACCATGTTCTCCCCAAAGCCCAGACAGTCCCTATGGGCACAGGGATAAAAGCCCATCACCCCATGTGCCTCAAGCCCTGTAGCTCCTGGTGTTTAGATTTTTAACTAGTGCTTTTCCTGAAGGTTTTAGTTCCTTCCTGGATGGTCTGTCCTTCTTTTCTACCCCTGCCTTGGGAAAAGGCATTATAATCACATATTTCCCCTTTGGAACACTGTAAAGCTTTTCTTACCACCTCTAAGTGTATCTACTAACAAATCCTGCCATATTCTGAGTCACTCCTGCCTTCCTGCTCCTCTTCTCCAGTGGCCAAAGACCTCTGGGCATTGCTGCATCCTTGACACAAGGCGGGTTTACACATCCAGACAGTACTCGAAATGCAGCCCAAGCCTTTGAGGTATTCTTGGTAACTTTTTTCACTGGAAGCATTTTTTTTTGTTCTGCTTCCTTCTATCTCAGCTCCACGCCTAGGTGGCACCTGACATGAGGCTGCAGAGTGACAGGAGGCAGACTGGTACTGTAGGTTCTTGGAAACATCTGCCTTGCTCCAGTGATGTGCTTGGGATCTCTCCTCCAGCTGCTGTTTCCCTTGCCTATGTGCTGGCTGGAGTAGGAGCGACTGGTTCCCTTTGATGGAAGGCACTGTTTTGTATGGACCTTGCAGATCTCAGGACAGTGTGGAGAAACCCACGGATCTCATGGGTTTCTGGTGTAATGATAACCCCAATACCAGTCTGGATCTGAGACCAAAGTCAGCACACTTGTGGGATCTGGAAGCTGACAGTGCTGCATTTTGAGAGCTGTCTGGTTTCAAATCTGCCTTGAATCCTTGTCCAGCCCCTGTGGATGCAACCTTATACTCAAAGTGAGTGCTGGGACCTTCTGGACAGAGAGCTGGGTTTCCTGATGTCCCCTCTGCAGGATACATGCATGATGTGGGGTACTGCTCAGGTTCATTCAGTGCTGTGGACACCTTCAGATGAACTAGAGCCATTTAGCACATGGAACAAGCTGGACCATGGAGCGTGGTGAGTGCTAGCCTGGTCACAGGGGTGTAGTGTTGATTTCAACACTGGCTTTGGTCCATGTGGTTAAACAAGACTCTGAGGTCAAGATTCAGAAAGGAAATCTAGCGTTTATGAAAGTCTTCCCATGATGCTGCATATTTTGACATGGTCCCACAGTCTTACACCTTCCTCTGAGTACAGGCTTTTGTTTGAGCATTTCTGGACTAGAGCTGCCCTTGAGATGCTTTCTGGGACACAAAGGAGAAGACATGCCTACTGTTCTTATCTATAAATCTTCCTGTTGAGCCCAATAAGCTTGAGATATTTGCAGTAGCCTTATACATAGTGAAAAGTGTTAAACAAGACACGTTGTCTTGTATTTGTCACAGACTAAGATTGTGCAGTTGGGTGGTCACAGTGGCTAAGCTCACAGGCAGGAACTTGCAGGGATGGGGTAACTTGATCATGCATCCTGATACAAAGAGAAAGATCCTTTATGCTCATTTCAACATCCAAAAAGCTCAAAATGGTAATGTGATCCTGTCACTGTGCAGCTTGGAGCAGCTAAACAAGGTTTGGGAGTCTGTGGCTACAGACTTGCTTGGTAAACGGAATAGGAATCTGTGTCAGAGTTTAAAAGCATTTTGAGGGTGGCAAAAATGGAAGAAGGTTCAGAGCAATTTGTAGAGCATTCTGAGATGGAAGTGCTCAATGCTGGCTGGGCTGTCTAGTCTCACTCACTTTCTGCTGTTCTGCAGCAGAAAGAGTTTTGGGATAAGGTGAGAAAAATGAAAGAAAGAGCCAAAGAGGCAGTGGTAGGTTGTGCTGGGAATGTGAGTACTGGGGAATAATGTGTGGCACCTAAAGGTAATCTCTGGATTGATTGTGGGCATCTTCATTTCAACTGCTGGGGATCACCAGCCATCCCTGTTTAGAGATTCCTGTGGGAAGGAAGCTGAAACAGCCATTCGTTCTCCAGTTGAGTCTAACTCAGTTTGGATCCACAGATTTCATAACTGTCATCTTGGTGATGTCGTTGGACTGAATTTGTAGGCTCATTGGTTTAGTCTCATTCAAGCTCTCCCTCTCCCATTAATACTTTCCCCAGTGCTTAGCATGGCTGGGTCTTGGAATTGTTTTCCTTATTTTTCTGTATCCCAGCTGAGATAGGCCTGGTGAACTTGCATGATTACAAGGGCTCAGTGATGTCTTCACCGTGATGTGCTTTGTAAGTCACGTTTAATTGTACGTAGTTGAATCAAAACCTCAGCACACATCACAGTAAGATGTGCCACATAATTAAGTTTCTTCCAGTTCCCCCCAAACCTATGTCTCGAGTCATAGGTCACCATGGCAGACCTGCACTTTAATTGGCTGGTCAGTCTGAAGCCACTGTGCTCTCCTGGAGCCAGCAATGCTACAGACATGAGCGTGGTGCTTTTGATCTGAAGCAGAAGAGTGTCCAACCAGCCAAGAGCAGAGGTAGAACAGACCAAAGTCAGTCCACCAAGGGCCATGCAGACAGACTAGTTTTCAGTACTAGACTAAATATAAGTCCTGGTGTAGGCTTTGCTGAGATAATTTAAGCCCCCCAGCCAGAGGTGTGGTTGATAATTGAGTGGAGCCTGCATGCACACGGGCATGTGACCCTGAGGTGTATGTGTTGGAGATCTTGCTGTCAGTCTGCAGGAGCTGTGTTGTGCCTGTCTGCTGTCAGGTCCTGCTCATTGCTTATTTTGTATGCTGTATTTTTTTTAAGTAGCCATCACATCTGCTACTCTAGGTGTGATGGAAAGATGGGACATTAGGACTCTAAAGACCAAGATGGGCAGTATGGATGGAAGCAGAGGATGGAAAATTATGTCCTCTGGAAGAACTGAGGCTGTAAGCCCAGCCTTCAGATCAGGAGGGTATACCAGGAGATCTGCTCTGCCTGACTCCATTGTGTGATCCTGGCATGTTCCTTCAGTTCTTGGTCTTCATCTGGCCTGCCTGCAGAGCATTCATGCTGGCACTGGCCCTGCAAAAGGCTTTTTAGGTTGTTGAACAAATCCCCTCATTGAAGTATCATGTTGCTGTTATTACAATTGATGATGGGGGTTTGGGCAAATGAAATGCTGCAGTGCTTACATGTGCATTCTGGGATCCTGTGGTAGAGAAAAGCATAGGAAGGGTTCCTTCATAGAGCAGAAGAGATCAGACTAGAGGGGCAACCAGAAGCTTTATAATAACACAGGACTTTGTGCCTGCAGTAGCTACCTGTCCTATGGAAACAGGCAGCCCCTTGGTGGTCAGAAAACACCTGAACAGTGCAGATGGGAGACATGGGAAGTGCTGCCTGTGTTGTTGTGATCAGCAGTATCTGGTGCTCTTGGATGAGTGTCCTGCTATCTGGCTTTAATATTTTGGGATTAATTTCTAGTATACATCTATTGATCCTCATGATCCCCTCAGGAACTGGGAACATACTTACAGCAGGATCTATTATAATAAAGTGCAGGGGTAAATAGTGGGTCATTTCCACACAAAATGGAATGGGAGGAGAATTTTTATGAGCTTGAGTCCCCAGTCTGTTGGCAGGCGAGCCCCAGTCTCCACAGGCCCTTCTGATTTTATGTACAGATAGCAACAGTGAGCATCCAGCCCCTGTCCAGGTTTATTAAGAGAGTGTCATACCAGATGTACAGAGATCTGCCACAGAAAGAATGGTCAGGATCAACAGCCCCTCAATGCATTAATCAGTGTAAATCATGGATTTTGTGTGGCTCACGCCAGGATTGCAGCACTACAACTAAGGAATAGCTTGGCCAGACACCTCATCCATGTCCTCTTGACAAGCAGTTGGATGAACTCTGTTGAGAGGAACCTCAGCAATGCTGTGTTTTATCAGTAAGTACATGAGGCATATACAGAGCAGGCAATTTGTATACACTCTCCAACCAGCTGAGTTCATCTGTCTAACTGAAATGTCTAAATATTGAGAGAATGAAGTGTCTGTACTCTATGAACCCACCAGTCAAAGTTATTTATATATATATATAAAAAAAAAGAGCAGTGAAACTATCACTGTCTCCCTGCTCTACTCGACAGTAGCTGTAGTTTGTGAAAAATTAACTATAATTTATAGTCCAAGCTGCATTAATTAACTCTTTGCAGGGGAGTGTTTCACCAGATTTCTGAGAAGAGGCTGGAGAGCTGTCTGCAAAGGTTAAATGACGTGCATGGTAGGAATTGTGCAAGATTCCCTGCACAATCATTAATGGCCTTTCTGCGTAGATGGATTGTGTGAAGGGAAGGCCACATGGCAATGTCAGTGCCCTTGGCTCTCCTCCCTGTTGCCCTGTCATTGATGTTAGTCCTACATAAACTAGGAGTGCAGTAGAACACAGAAGCTCTGAATGACTACAGTGCTCTGAATCTCTCGTGTTTATGCTGCATTGTCCCACAGACTGGGACAGCTACAATAAAATGTGGTTTCAGATAGTTCACAGCCACCTCCCTGGAGAGGCCATTCTCTTTTCCCCATCCTCACCTCCTTATTCCTTTCTGCTTTGTTCTCAGCCCTAGGACTGAGACCAGATGGAGATCTGACTTTCTGAGGGGTGAGCTGCTCCAGTCTTTCTTCCACCTTGCAGGAGCTTTATAATTAGTTTTCCTGTGTGTCTGCAGAGGCGCCTGTCTCAGGGGCACCTTACTTATTCCTACAGGTCTAATTTTACCATTTCTTTTCTGTAGATTGCCCCATGCAAGCTCCCTGTTTCCTGCTATTAATTTGTTGAAGCACTTGGGGAGGTAGTTGGTACTTGACTGGTGTTACTGCACACACCCCCTCACTGTCTCCCACTGCCTTCGTGTGAGTCCCTTTCCACCTAGATTGCAGCTGGAGTCCAAAACTGCCCCCTTGCTTGTTCAGATCTCCATTTATCTTGGTAATTTTGCAACTTTCCAAGTAATTTGCGGTAGATGGAGTTGTGTTGGAGACTGAATGAAGAACTTCTGCTACCACAGCAGCTGACAGGGAGTAAAACCTGCCTGGTGCAGTGTGTCAGTTAAGGTAAAATAAGAACTATTTTCTGGATCACCAGACACACCTGAGTGGTGTTTGAAATGAAGATGAGTGGACATGCATGACTGCAAATAAACTGTACCCGAAGCTCACTTTACCAACACTGGTCATCAAACTGCAGATGCTTCAGGACCAGGTAGATATTTGCTAACGTATTTCCAGTGGCCCAGGCTGATGAGGGAGTACAGCTAAACATGAAGTAACTGAACAGAGTCATTTCTGAATCTGAGAATTATCCTGCTAGTGTGGTAGAAACCCCCTGAAGTCTCCCTTGGCCTCATGTTTCAAGGTGCTTGTCTGTGCTCATGCCACAGTGTCATACAGGGCCACATTTCAAGGCAGGCACAATTAACATTTTCCAAGTGAGACATTTTGGTCTCACTAGCCATGCTCTCTGTATTGGCAGATCTCTCCTTGCTCCAAAAAAGCACATAAAGTGCCAGCTCCAGCAACATCCCAGAACAATCAGGCTCTGGCCCTTGTGTTACTGTGGTGGTGTGACCCTGGCTGGTTGCCAGGTGCCCACCAAGCTTCTCTATCACTCCTCTCCACTCCTCCTCTCGGCTGGTCCAGGAGGAAGAAAATGAGAAGAAACTAATAGGTTAAGACAAAGGCAGTTTACTGAAAAAGCAAGCAAATCTGCATGTGGAAGCAAAAGAAAACAAAGATTTATTCTCTCCTTCCCATTAACAGGTGAGGTCTGGCCCCTTTCCAGGGACCAGGGCTCTAAACATGCTGTGGTTGCTCTGGAGGACAAGCCAATGTCCCCATTCCTCCTACTCATTTTTTCTAGCTTTTATAGTTGAGCTGACATCATATTGTCTGGAATATCCCTTTGGTCAGTTTGGTTCAGCTGTCTCAGTCATGTGCCCTCCCAGGATCTTGTCCACCCCATCCCACTACATGGGGAATGTCGGGAAAACATCCTTGGTGCTGTGTGAGCCCTGCTCAGCAGCTGCCACAACATGGGGGTGTTACCAGCGCCTTTCCAGCTCCCAGTACAAAACACAGCATTGGGAGGGCTGCTGTGGGGAAAATCATCTCCAGCTCAGGCAGACCCAGTACAGTTACCATGTAGGAGTCATATTTCAGGGTGATGATAAAGATCTGTATTCAGTACATCACAACTCAGAGTTAACACAATTAGGAATTACTATTACAAATAGTAGGAATAGAGAAGAAACAAGAGTTACTTAAATATCATGTGTGCAGGATGGTCTTGCCATCTCCAAAGGGAAAAACAACCAGAGATGGCACAAAAGAGAACCTCAGCTGGGTCAGCTTTTGTGTAAGAAGCTTTCCAGCTGGGGCAGGAGATGCTGGCTGTGCCTGTGAAGCCGCGGGTAGCACAGGGGAAATGCCTGGGGATAATCACTATTTCTCCTAACACAAGAGCCTGGAAGGGGCAGGTTTAAAAGGCTTAAATGGAGCTTTACACACTGTGTACATAACACTGGAGCTCTTGTCACAAATGTTGTGGATGCTACAAGGTTAGATTTGTTCAAACAGCAACTAGACATGTTTCTGTCCAGGTTCTAGCAGAAAAATCCATTGAAGGCTATTAAATGTGGTTGACTTAGGTTGTCTCTGAGCTGCTCATCCTAGAGAAAATGATCATTGCATGGTCATGCTGGTCTTCTTCCTTAAGCATTGCCTATTGGCCACTATCAGAGCCAAGACAGGGCTTTGGTTTTACCAGAACTGCTCAGTTTACAGTCTCATAATGCCTTCTATTTCATGACGTGCTCTTCTCAACAGGGAACTGAGCCAACTGTCTCTTTTTGTAGAATTTGCTACATTTCTGCTGCTAACAAATGTACCATAGTAAGATGATTCTGTGATTCAGTTTCAAAACACTTCGTGCTTCTTTGGAAGAAAAGGCACGGTACTTGCAGAAAACAGGATTTAAAAGATAATGATGTTAACAAGATGCTTCTCAAACTGGTCAAGCATGCATTATTCTGACAGGAATAGCTCTGTTGACAGCTCTCTTTCTAGAAGTGCACAACATTCATGTCCCAAGCCTCATTCATGTCAGTCTCTTTTTTATTTGTTTAAAAGGAACAAATTTGCTTATATGGGATGAAAATCTCATTAAAGGTCTAGCTGGTCGTCACTGTAATCCCCCCTGGAATCACAGCAGTGCATCTTCCAGTCCACCTTTTCTGGTGGAAAGGGTATCTGAGGTGATTTTTATCCAAGGTGTTTCCTCTGGGGAGGTTCCTGGACTCTGTTTTTATTTCTTCCTCTCTGCTCCTCCCTTACTGCAGAAAGGCTCACTCCAGACTCCTGTTCTGAAGGATTTATGATGTGAGGCTTTGCCAGATGGATCATTTTGCTTGCTGGAAAATGGTACATTTGATGAGCACAGGGGCGACATCTTCCTGCAGGCTGAGCTTGTTCTTCATCTGTGTGCCTTCCAATTTGCACCAGTGCTTTGGTTCTTGAAGTTTCAATGCTCCCTGATCTGATGGCACACATGCAGCTTTAAGAGACCTTGTTGTTGTGCAGTCTTAAGGTACTTCAGGAAAATCCTGCAAGCAGTCCAAACCAAAAGCCTCTGCGAGTGGCTTTCAGCAGCTCCTGTGCTACGTGCTGGCCAGGCAGTGCTCAGGGACTCTTTGAAAGAGCCAGTGGCTGTCTTCTGTGAACTTGCTGCCCTGCAATTTTCACGCTTTCCTGACAGGCCTTTTCTTGCTCTGCCACTGCTTCTGCCTCCACAAGGGTGACCCAGCCAGCCCAAGAGAGCTGTAGAGCAAGGCAAGCAGCTCCTACTAGCCCTGTACAACCTGAACCTTCCTATGCATGTGTGCAGTGAAGCCTGGCCCTGACTGTTTTGGGACACAGCTATATGCTGACAAGCTAGATTTTCTTTTCACACATGTTTTTAAGATGGAATTTGGTGTTAAGGCTTGGTTTAAGTGGCTGGATCAAGCAATAGCTAAAGAAGAGGCCTTGCAAAGAAAGTCCAGGTGCTATCCTACACAGTTAGAGCTCCTCTGTCCTGAACATGCAGTTCTCCGCTGAAGAAAAGTGCTGCTATCTCATAAAGGTACAAATTACACAGACGTTGCAAAGCCATTATAATGACTTTGGCTTCTAGTTCCCATTAATCTTAACTGGAAGGAAAAACTGAATTTCCCCACAGAAGCTTAGGAGTTTTCATATGGGAAGGTTTTCTGCAAGGACTTTTTTTTGGCATCTTGGTCAGATAATTATCTGTTCTAAGCCCCCAGCATACACTCTGCTATACACCCAGCACACTGCTCTGCCCATTTGGCTTCCAGCTGGCTGGCGTTATGTGCCCTGGGAGGAGAGCAGCTATTTGCTGTCCCAGGGCCATGTGTATTTTCAGTCTTTGCTGAAGTATTTGCCTTGTCTGGTTTGCAGAGCACTTTGGGACAACTTGCTCTGCCTTGGATAGCTGTGAAAAGACAACCCCAGAGGCAATGGTTATTCAAGGCAAAGCATAGAAATAGCTGTGCTTGGTGCACAAGGCTGGCTCTGGCAGACAGTGGAAGGCGTTGGCTTCCCTATGGGAAGAGAAGACAATGGGGTTGGACAATGATTTGGTTCAAGCAAAATTAAGAGTAGGCTTGGCTCTGCCCTGAGCTGTGCACAGGTAACAGCATGGGCTGCTCCTGCTGAGCACAGCCTGGTGAGCAAACTCCTCATTCCAAGAAGACCCTGTGCAGAGATAATCCTGAAAGCAAGAGATCCAGAACGAGCTTGTTTGGTTGCTGGTGTGCCAAGCATCACCCAAATGTGGGAGGCTTTACAGGATGCTGGGAGACCTCCTTTACCAGTGAAGGCCTGGACATGTCTGGCAGGTGCTGGGCTGGAGCCGGAGCGTGAGAAAGGAGACCTTGGCTCTGGTAGTGTGGGCTGCAGCCAGAGGCAGTAGGGCAGGCACCCGCAGCAGCCTCTGAGCTAGCTGCAGAGGTGGGATGGGCACAAGGGCTGCCCGAGGTGTTGGGAGCAGCCCCAGCTCCCTCTGGGGCACGCTCTGTCATGCCTCACTGTTTCTCCTGTGGTTCTGACTAGCTCTTGCCTGAGGCTCTGGCTCCAGCCTTCTTCCTCGAATCCTGTGTCGAGGAGGTGTTCAGTCTTCAGCGACTGATCTGAAGTCACTAAACTCTCTATCAGGTTTGTTCATGCTTTGGAAGACAGGATGGAGGAGGGGATCTCCTCAGGAACCTCAAATACAGCACAAAAGGCTTTTGGAAAGTAGGTAGCAGCCACACTGCCAGAGATCTAACTGTGTTAGGGTATAAGCAAGGTGGGTAGTCCTCACAGGGCAGCTATCTTTAATGAGAGTAAGTATTCCATTGGAAAATGCAGACACTTGAGAGCGCAGCCCTTCTTTTGGTTATGTGAAGATGAGTCTGCATTCCCCAAAGCTCATCTGTTTTTGTAACCTGTGTCAGTTGCTCTAACAAAAGGTTTTTCCCTTTCTAGAAGCCTTTGTCTTGCTTGTAGACACTCTCTGGTTTGGGCTGTAAGTTTGTATGAGTCATTCAGCGACAGAAATTGCAGTGAAATTCTGCAGAGTATTGCCAGTTTTGTTTGTACCCTCCATGGCTTGAAAGCTTTTCTCCAGAAAGAAATTTGAATTTGGAAAAGCAACTGTATCCCAGGAAATTTGAGTCATGCTGGTGACCTCCCTCTTAGCACAGCCCAGGGTTGACTGATAGCTGCTGCTAAACTTCTGTTTGGTTGTTTGAGGCAGCTCCATGGCAGAAGGGCTCAGAAATGGAGGAGGGAGAGATGGAGTTGTTCTTGTTTGCACTGGACCTGTTCTGGGAACAATGAGGGGCACTTGCTTCTGGCTCTGAACACTTATTTCCTCCAGAGGGTGAAATGTCTCCTGCAGTATCTCAGGATCTTGGTGCAGTATTGTGGTTCAAGTCAGGCCTCAGCAGCACGCCACTGTGACTCTGCAGCACATGTTCTTCCTGACCTTCTGCCTGCCTGCTGGTGCAGGGCTGCATGCATGTATAGGGGAGAGGTGGGAAAGAGGCACTTTGCCTTACAGCTTGCCAAAAATACCATCTTGTCCTGCCCTGCTGGCTGCTTAGAGGAAGGCATGTCCTCCACTTCTCACTCGGCCACTTTTGTTAGGAAAGCAAAGGTCAAGTTGCAGCCCCAGGAATTGGGGAGGTGAAGGTGGGTCCTAAGACACAGACTGAGTTTGTAGCTCTGGGGTTTTTCCTTCAACAAATGAACTAGTTGAAAATCATCTAAGAAAACAGAATTGCACAACAAAGGAAATAACAATATATCCTTTTTGTATGTGTTTTGTTTTTGTTTTGTTTTGTTTTTTTCCGCTGCAGTAACCACAACTCTCTCCTCCTGGTCCGGGCATGCTAGAAAATGCAACGAAACAGCCAAGTCCTATTGTGTCAATGGTGGGGTATGCTACTACATCGAGGGGATTAATCAGCTGTCTTGCAAGTAAGTGAGTGTTTTCTTGTGTCAGGATGGAAATTACTTGGCTGGCGGAGGGGAGACCTCTGTGTAACTGCTGAAGGAGGGGTAGCTCTGAAATTCTCCTGGCAAATGCAGTTTGAGCTGTACAGATTCAGACAGGGAGACCAGAGAGGCAGCAGTGGGGAAGGAGGGTTCGTATTTTCTTTTTTGTGTGAGTGCCACTGTTCCCTTTTCCTGACTCTTTCTCTAAGAATATGTTTGTCCTGGCTTTTTTCTTTCCCTTTCTTCCCTTCCTCCTCTGCAGCTTCAGGGAAGGTCGGGTCCCTTTTGCTCTTCCTGAGCTAGGTCAAAGCTCCACGTTCCTCACTGACATGTCCCTCCCTCTGAGCAGAGGGCTTTCTCCAGTGCACAGCCATCACCCCCCTCCATGCCTGAGACCTGCCTCTTCTCCTGTCCGCACCTGGTGGGCTCAGCAGCAGGTTTAGCACACCACTGTTCACCACTCCGTGACATTTTGTGGCAGTCTGTGGTTTGTTTATTTCTCCCCTTCAAATGTTAAAACCTGCGGGAAAACAAACAAACAACAAAAACTCAAGGAGACATAAGTTGAAATGTCTTGGAGAGGTTCAAGTGAGGCTGTATAGTCTGAGGGATGTGGAATGGGATGTGAGACCTTTTCACCTGTGGTTCGAGTCTGTTACAATAGCATCTCACAGCTCACTCCAAGACTAAAGGGAACTGTGAATGAAAAGCACAGTCTGACTGCTAGTGCTGGAGATGCAGGTACCCAAAGCACACCTGTACCCTGGTCTCCTTCTGAGTGAACAAAGGTATTCACATCTCTGGATGTCAACCTAGTACCTGCTGTGTGGTGTGGTGCTCACTAGACACTTCAGTTCCTCAGGCCTTGAAGCACACATCTGAACAGAACCATTAGCTCTCATGGAAGGACTGTGAGCTGGATTACACTTAACACAGCTCCTCTCTTCTCCCAGCACTCTGCTGTGGCAGGGAACACTAGGAAAGGCCATGTGGAAGTGCATTCTGCTGAGCTCCAGTGCTCTCACTTTCCAATGCAGGATCAGCTCTGGTGGGAAAGACACAGGACGAACAGCTTCTTCCAGTTTCCCAGGCTTAAGCCTTCAGACATGAAAAGAGGCATGTAGGACAGGAACCAGATGCTGTGGTCCTCGATGTTTCCTATTCCCATGAAGTGAGAACAGCCTTTGTACACCACAGACCTGTGCTTTAGGGCAGTTGGGTCTGCTGTTGGCTTCTTGGTGTCATTGTAAGCTCCTCTAGACAGTGTTTCCCATAAGAAACGTGGGGAAAGCCCCATATGATGAAGTCACAGCCACTATTCTGGTGTAGCTCAAGTTCCAGGAAGCCCCAGCAGTTCCTGTCTTTACATGCTGGGGAAGGCTCAACCTTTGAAGTCTGGAGGAGTGTATGAATCAATGTCTCCATCTGTAAACAACATGGTGGTACCAGAAGCATAGATCTCAAGGCTGTTTTTCGGGGGAAAGAACTTGAATCCAGATCAAGACTTTTCCAATTGGATCAATTTCTAATTACATCAAGAGTTATCTGAACCTCTGCCACATGTAGTTATAATGGCAAAACTCAATTCTTCCTGATAAAGGATATGCACAGTGCTTATCAAGAGTCTTCAGAAGATAGCTTGTTTTAACCCAAGTAATTCCAGCTTTATGAAGAAGCAGTCTGCCTCCAAACCAGCCTGCTGTGATAGCTGGTGAACAGAGGGCAAGCTCAGTGATGGATTCCATGACATTTTTTTGTGCCATACAAAACAGATCTAATTATTTAATATAATTTGAAAGCCTTAATTCCTCACTTGCAGATTGTAAAAGGGTTTCCTTTTCTGATGAGTTCCCAAGACATCAGTTGATAAAACCAGATGGGAATTGAAGGGGTGTGGATGGAACGGCAGCAGAGTGTTAACCAAAAGGAGGTGCTTTGAAGGTCTGTACTGTCACTATCCATCTGCCAGAAAAGAGTTTTGTGTTAACAGAAACTCAGAGAGCCCAAATGCCATCAACATAGTACAGTAATTTCTGATCTTACCACTTGAGGAGGTATCTGGATGTTCATTCTCCTTGGGTGTTTTTATAATTAAATCATACACTGAAGGTAAGAAATCCTGCCTTTTGAAAGTGATTAAATTTTAGAGTTTCTGGACACCTGAAGACAATAGCTAGTTATTGAGGAATGCAGGAACATTGGAATTGAACAGAGTATCTCTCAAAGAATGGCCTTCCTGATAACACAGATGATTCCTGGTGAAGGCTGATGGTGAAAAAATGGACTTAACATTGTTTGCCTGCAAACTAGCAAGATGCTGAAATGTTTCACAGCTTCCTCATTGCACCAAGACAGGAGATCTGTTGCTGTTTGTGAAAGGTGCAGTGATACAGAGTCAGAGAAAGCAAAGAAGCAGATTTTGACCTGCATTTCTGAACTCTGCAACATGGGAGCCAGCCTTGGTCCTCCACTCACACCATACCTCTGAGACATGAGCATGGAGGAGATTAATAGTTCCTTCTGCACAAAATACCTTGGAAATCAAATAAGAGCCACATGCGCATCTTGAGTGAGAAACAACACATGTCCCTGTGCTGTTCCCACTTGGATATTCTGATTAGAGTCCTCAGAGCCTCAGGTGTGATCTTATGGCACCATGTGCCAGCTTGCAGTCCTCCTTCAGTGCTGGGAGATTCGTGCACCCCCAGCACCCATGTGGTGTTCCCAGCCTTTCAAATACCAGCTATCAGAGAGCAGAATCTTAGTGTTTGTGTTCACTACCTGCCACTGTCCTGTAATCACCTTCCTGGAGTGGATTTCACTGTTTGCAGCTGTCCAAGCATAGGAGATCCTACTTGTAGATGTTACTGGCACTCTGGCACAAAAAGAGCAGCTGGATTCTCAAATTATTTCTTCTCCTGAAGTGGCTCATGCTCAATTTGTTACAGATATCACCCACATTGGCAGCTGGACGTTTTATTATTATTTCTTCACAGACTTCCCAGAAAAGTCTTCCTCTTGATCTTTTAAATTCTGAGGAACAAACTGTTTGCTCATAAACCCGCTTCCTCCATCCTTTTCAATACTCTTCAGCTAGACCTTGGACAATGCATTTTCTTCACCAGGGAAGACCCCAGAACGGGCTTGGAGCTGTTCCAGGAATTGTGACTTTTTTGGACTGTGTGCTTGCATCATTTTGTCCTTAATTTGAAAAAAAACTCTACCCATGCTAATGTCAGAGGAAATCTGAACATGATACAGTGTGTGCTGTTATCCTGAGTCTGAAAACAGGCCACCTGGAAGTTAGATGGGAGAAGTGTGATGTGCCTCAGATATTCTACAAATTTTTGGGACGAATCCAGGCAATGACTAAGCCACACACATACAGAGTTGACTCAACAGCCCTAAACAATTAAAAAGTCTTGGGCTCTTGTTGACAGGAAGAATTTCTCGACCCTTCTCCAGGCCAGTTTGCTCAGAGGGGCCTTATGAGTTGGACTGGTTTCTCTTGCCATAACTGTAGGGAAGCGGTGGGTTTGAGTAGAGCAAATTCCAGTGCCTGCAGGAGGGATGCACACAAGCCAGTCTCAAGACCTTGAGCTGGGCTGGGACACAGAAGAGTGGTGACTGGTCTGACATGTCGAGCTGAACATAGCTCTTGGGATGGTGAGAAACCTTCATCTTGGGTCTGCCTCGGTCCTGGACCCCACTGTTCTTGGCACAGCTTAGGGCAGTTTGAGGTTGCTCTAATCTGTTATTGCTGAGTGCCATGCCCCACCGGGTTGTGCATTCTTTTTTCCAGTTGGGTCTTGGCACACATTATCTACAATTGGGGTCTTCCCAGTGAAACAAAGAAACAAAGACAAGTCTCATTGCTGCACAGTCCTCCCCTGACCACTTAAATGCACTTCATGATTCATTTATGTGGTTGGTGTACTCAAAGTGGCTGGTACCCTGGGTCAGGATTTTCCTAAATCGCATGTGATGAGAAGACTTAAAGACCTTTATAGAACATCACCCCCTACGTCGTGTTGGACCATTTGTGCTTGCAAGAGTCAGGCTGAAGGATTTACAAATGCTGACAGATAAATGGACTCTGTGGGTTCCGGCTGAGAGCATTGCATTGCATGAGAGAGTGAGGACAGAGGTCTGGAGGACCTCAGACAAAGTGAAAGTCAATGAAAGAATAAAAAAAAAACAAAAGCAAAAGAGAAAAATTATTTTAAAACTAGTTGATGTATGCAAGTCACCAATTTACAAAATTAAATGTGGGCTTCCTAGAAGCCCATTTACTTACCTCCTCCATGGATATTGTTTCCTGTTGATTTCCCTAGGAAAGGAGAAAAGTCATTCTGAAAAGTTAGCCACATTGCCAGCTCACCCGTGCTTTTCCAGAGCACCATTCAAAGGAATGAACATTAGGCTGATCTTTTACAGCCATAGTTTTCTTTGCAGCACAGCTTTGCTCAGCACTCCTGTGGGGTCAGGAGTGATGCCATCCCTCTCAGCGACTCTACTGACTTGGTCAGCCTTAAGTGGCAAATTATACAACCCCGAGGATATCTCTTTGCCATGGATATTTGAATGGTTCTGTGGGGAGTTGTTGCAACATCTTTGGAAATGAAGACCCCACAGTATTGAGCTAGGGGTGAAAATCTCCACATCCTGTTCCAAATCTCCTGTACCAGCCTGGACTCATTCATTGGGTTTTGCATGTTGTCTACCTTGGGTGGTAAGAATAGGTACCTTTTCAGGTTCAAGTGGCCTGTCTATGTATACTGCTCAATGCATCCTTTTTAATGCCTGTGTAACTATTAGGAGACCCTTGAGAATCATCAGTGTGGAAGCTGATCTTACAACAGGAAGGCTTAGTGAAGACAACAGCGCAGATCCTGCTGAGCTCCCACAGCTCAGTCAGAGCTGCACTATTGTCTTCACTGGGCCCAAAAGTGGGTGCCCATGTGATTTGGACTCTACAGCAAACATGCCTTGTTTAGCTGTTCTGGATAAGGCCCCTGCATTTATTCTGGTTGCTTTCTTTTCTTCCCATTAGCAATTTTGTGGAGTCCAGCCTTTTGCGGCTCTCTAGAGCCTGATCATCTGGGACTGGTCAGGGGACAATGACAGAACTGTCTTCTTTTTTCAGCCCTTCACACAAATAAGCAGCATGCTTGAAACATTTCTCCATTTGCTTGTATCAGTGCATTGTGTTCTTCTGCAACAGCTTCTCCTTATCCCGTTATTTTGAAGCACCTGCTTGTTCACATTCTTCTGTAATATGGAATGTGTTAGGAGAGCTACTGAATTTGGCACACTTTAATTAAGATCTAAGGGAGCAGAGGAAATGTGCCAACTCTTTCAAGATTTAGATCAACAGCTAGGCAGAAAAAGGTTTGCTTCCAGCATGAACGTTGTTATAACAATGTTATTAATTAGTAGTGGCAAATAACAATTAACAATAATTATTACTGTGCCCTAATACAGGGCAAAAGGTCAGATTTCTCAGTTTTCATAAATAAGTGCTTTGCAACCAAGATAGAAATGGGTCGTTCAAACCATTTTGGTTTGTGCTTTTTGAGATGTTTTATTTGGCTGATCATCTTACTGCATTTTTTTTAACCGTGTAAATATTTAATTGGAATTCATCCTGTACCCAAGAGCAAAACTTTGTGGATGTTTTTGAAGTGGTGTAAAAAAAAAGTTAAGGAAAAACTGCAAGAATTTTATGTTTTCCAGCAACAACAGAATCTGGGCAGAAAAAATCCCTGACCAGCTTTATCGATGCCATTTGCAAGTAGCAATTTTTCGTATGTGGCAATTAAAAAAAAAAAAATTCATGCACCTGGTTAGGCAAAGAGGGATGGAGTTAGTCAAGGTCAGTCTTGGGTTTGCCATACAGGCTAGAGAGGGGACAAGGTGCTGTCTGGAAGAGGTTGGTGCAGCCTTATATTTCCCCAAGACCATTCCTACAAACACAGATTCATCTGCTTTCCTTAGCCTTTGAGGAGAGACTCGTTGGACTTCTGTAGCCCCAGTAAGTGGTCCAGGAACTCCAAAGGTAATATTTGCATAGTAATCTGCCTTCTGCATAGTCCCTGCAAGAGCTTTCATAAGGAGGAGGAACTCCATTTAGCTAGGACATCCAGCCAAAACCTCTTGACTAGGGTCAAATGTGCAGGAAGGAAGGATGCTATGATCACAGACCATCTCATGGCTCCACCTTAGTGAGCCTTAATGGTAAGGTATATTCCCTCAGGGCATATGCTTGGCCACTGAAGAAGAGAGACCCAGAAGCCCTCACCATAGGCAGCAGATTCTGCATGCAGAAATAGTGCTTTCCATTGCTCTTCCTCTCCAGACTGGGGTACTCCAGTGCCATGCGTGCTGGAAATTTCTTTCCTTAGAAGCCATATCTGGCCACAGTAATAAATAACAAATGATCTCCACCAGCATAGAAGTATGAGATGGCTGAAACAAAAGGAACCATGAGCACTGCGTGCTATCTTAGGTCTCCTGGTCCCTGTTGCTGACCACAGATTTCCTTAGGAGGAATTGGGACCCAAGGATGCCAGAGTGGCACAGGTGTCTTGACAGCTTGTATGCTAGCTTGGGATGTGACAGAAGGTACTCATGTTCATGAGGTCTTCTTTTCTGTCACATTTTCCAGTGCTGATTCACAAGTAACTAAAGATGAGAAGCCTGAGCTGTCCTAGACACAGAAAAGACAGTTATCTACTGCCTGCTGTCTAGAAAGCTCTTTTCCCCACCCACGCCAGGCTGACTGCAGAGATCTAAAGATGGTCTATATGGTAGCTGTCATGGCTTCAAAGCTTCTTTGACACTTTTCTGTTTTGCTTTTTCACTTCTCACCAATTTCTTTCTTAGGGATTTTATTTCCTTCCACCAGTTTTCACGTAATTTTCAGTCTTTCTTTAACGGCTTGAAGCTTCAGTCATCCTGAAGTGCCAGCCCTGGCTGACCTCTTGTGGACTTGCACCTGAGACATTTTTAGTTTCTTTCAGACATAGCACTCCTTTTTGCGGTGGGTAGGATATTTATTTCATTCAGCAGCACCCTTGAGGCCCTTTGGTGTTCTCACAACACACATGAAATCTCAGATCCCAAACAAATGGGCAGTGTATTGCAAAGCCAAACTGGATACCCTTGAAGACCCTGTGAATAAATTCATCAGCACTGATAAATAAACTTCAAAAAGGATTGGAAAGGCACCTTCTGTTCTGGTTGCCTTGTTCAAACCCCTGTGCAAATCTCTTGAAGGCTTCTCCAAAGCCATGCTTCCCAGGGCTCTCCTTGTAAGTCTGTATCAACCATCTGCCTCAGGTTTGTGCTCTTTGATTGCCAACAGCACATATTCTTCCCAGCATAGGTTTCCTCTGCTTCATCATGGGGGAGGTCAGTATGCCTCGTGTCTGATGGTAACACCTTGGGATGGGCTTTCCTTAGTTGCTGGCTGGGCTCCCTGGTGTTGGAACAACATTATTTGTATGTGTCCCTTTCCTGTGCTCTGAGATGAACATCCAAGAATGAGAAAACAGGCTGAATATTTAAAAAATATTTGCCTGAGTAGAAAATAAAAGTTTGAGTTTCAAAAGTGACTTTGATACTGATCAACTTAAATGTATGACTAAGGACTTAGTGAAGCCTTGTGAAGAGCCATGCCCTTAAGTTGTCCCCGAGCAGTTCAGGGTGCATCAATAGCCCATCACACTTCCACATGGAGGTGTTAGCACACATCCTAGGAACCAGAAACAAATCAAGTGCCAAAGCCATGTCAGTCATGCAGGGCCTTCCAAAGCTTTCATCTGTGTGAGGGACAGCAGGTGAAATGACTCTGTACATGGGGCACCTGCCTTGAAGAACTGAGAAATGCATTCTTTAGGGGAAAGAGAGAGAGGTTTGGAGCTGTGGGGGTGTTGAGGTGGAAAAGGACAGTAGATGGGATGTAGAGCCATTAAGTGGCTATATCTTCTTCAATCCTGCTAGATTTTGAGGCATACCTGCAAGTCCCCTGTAGACATCCAGCATCTAGCATTGAGACTCAGGCTACCTCTAGAGTACCAGCAGGTTGTCCCATGTGTGGATGGCCTCCTTCATGAGCCGGTGGCAGTGGTGTATCAGCATGTCAGCAAATGCCTCAGCCTTCCCCTCGAGAGTGTTTGTTAATGCAGGTGTCCAGGCAGGGATTAGAGGTCTATGCACTGAAGGAACAGTCCGTTGTTATGTCTGGGAGATCTTTACACCTTGTCTTGCCTTGTGCCCAGCCACCTGGTAGCTTCTCAAGTCCTTCCCCAGACCTCAGCTGATTCTCATCTCTCCCATTTAAAGGAGCCCCTAGTGCTCCTTTACATGTCATGATTCCCACTTGCTGGCCCAGGTCAGTGTATGTCCATGATGGGGGACAACTATTAAAATGCAAGGTTTTCTGGTCATAATAAATAGGAAAGACTTCTATAATTTCTACCTCTTCCTCTCAAGGGAACTAAAGTCACTGAAGAAAACTGAGCCCCTTTTTTTCCAGGCTAAACAACCCCAATTCCCTCAGCTGCTCTTCAGAAGGTTTTTGCTCCAGACCCTTCAATATCAAACCATCCCTTCCTCATCCCCTTTGCTATGTCTGCAGACCAGGAGCAGGCATTATCTCACCTTTGGGAAGCA
>JAOEGS010004003.1:36638-60140 GCA_025447755.1 Corythornis vintsioides
TATCAAACCATCCCTTCCTCATCCCCTTTGCTATGTCTGCAGACCAGGAGCAGGCATTATCTCACCTTTGGGAAGCATAAAAGGGTCAAATTTGCACTGCTTGCATGGGACTGGCAGTGAGCATGTGAGACTTGCTCCATGCCACCATATGCATAGGTTGGGACCAGTCATCTGATAACTGTGCCAAAGCTGCTCCAGCTTCTTGCTGTCCTGCACAGTGGACTGGCAGGGAGCTTAGCCATTGACCTCAGGTTTGGGCCTCTAGTTCATGTTCTTTTTGCTGAGGTGTCTTTCAGTCCCTTCTTTGTTGATGACCTGGGACCTGCTGAACTCCAAGGAACAGTGCAAACTTATGTTTGGCAGGTGAGAGCAAGGAGGGTCTGACATGTATGGGGTGCAGAGCCTTCAGCCCTGTTTACCCTGAGAAGCTGGAAACCAGGTGTTATGATGACAGCTATTGTAATAAAACCCTCTTAAGCTTGGAGGATGGAGAGATCAGCTGGAGAGGGAAGGACTTGTGGGACAGACAGGTAAGAGCTAGAACTTCAAGAAAGTTAGGGATAAGTTTGAGGCACTAACCAAGGAGGCCAGAAGAAAAATATGTGAAGTGAGGAAGTTAAGTGCTTGGGGAGAAATGTTTGACTACCCACAGCTGAGCTCCCATTGCTTTCCAGGTTCAACTGGAGCTGTGTTGGCTGCTCAGTGCAGTTCCCACTGCACCTCTCCTCATGTCCCCATGCTCCCCAAACCTGGCTCAGCCTGCTCCAGGCAGCTTGCTCATGAGCTGGTGCACATGCCTGGTGGCCTGCATCTGCAGGGTGCCATCCCTGCCCCTGCAGCATCTTGCTAATGTGTAACTCGTGGCCCATAAGCTGGCACATCCCAGCGCATCACGTAATGTTTGTTGGGATATCCTGAGAGACCCTTGCAGTTGGGCAACATGTGAGATGTGTTTGGTTCAACTTTCTTCTCTGTCCCTCTCTCTCTGTTAGCACAGAGACTCTGCACATGCTTTCTTTCTAACTGCAACGTAACCCTTTTCCTTGGAAAATCCTGTGGGTGCTTCTGGGGTGATCATGGGAAGATGCTTGCTGTACACAATGCTTGCTGCCACCTGAGCAGCTGCTCACCGCTCTGTGGTGCCTCTTGCCAGTCTTGTCTAGATAGCAGCTCCAAGGAGAGTCTCCAAAAGCAGCATTCAGCCCATCTCAATCTTCCTGCCAGCTGGTGCTTCTAGGAGGTGAGAAGGAAGGAATCAGGCAGAGAAGGAAAGGAGGGGTTTGACTGGCTGCTTGAAGACCCAGGCCAAAAATAGAGCTGGAATGCTGATGTTGCAGGTGCCTGGTTAAAGCAAAGTGACCAGTCAGTATGCACGTAAAGCCTTTATTTTTTCCATTCATCACAATGCACTTTTTATTTCTGACCTTAGCCTCAAGAATGGTGCCAGACATGTTCTGTGATTTCTCCCCTTTTCCCCTCCAGATGTCCAAATGGATTCTTCGGACAGAGATGTTTGGAGAAACTGCCTTTGCGATTGTACATGCCAGATCCTAAGCAAAGTATGTTTGAAGACAAAAAATGCACCACACTACTTAAAACCTCCTGGGCACAGCGATGGATGTAGAGTGGTCTAGTCAGGGATGGCTCTTGGTGTCAGCTTTGGGCTAGGGCTTAGGGATGCAGGTAAGGGTGAAAGCTGAAAGCAGATGGATAGGAGTCGTGGAAGGGATCAGAAGGGGCCTCAGTTCAGTCTGTTTGGGTGTCATTTTGCTATCTTGTTTCTCTCTTTCTGGTTTTCTTTCTTCCGGTAGGTGTCCGATCGAATTCACAGGAGACCGGTGTCAGCATTTCGCAATGGTCAGCTTCTCCAGTATGTCTCTTTCTACTTCTCTCTCTCCCTGGTTATTGTAGCTCTGTGTCATGTCCTTAAAGCAGGTTCTTCTGTTCTCTAAGAGCCCTCTTCCTGTCTTGTGCGCTCCCAGCTCTGCTTGGCTGTAAGAGGAGCTGTGATCGTGTCCAAGAGAAGAATCGGGGCTCTTGTTATCTCCCCATTTGTTAGAATGGGTTCTGCTTTCATTTCTGATTGAACTTAATGTTGCTTGCTCTTTTAATGTAAAATGTGAATAAGGCACAAGGTTATGTGGTGTGCTGTGTGAGAACGGTCTGTGTGACAAGCTCTGTCTGTTAGCATTGCTCAAGGTGGGCTTGTGTTGTGCAGTGGAAGAGATGTACGTTTTCTCCACACCTCTTTGCGAGGGGGTGTGTGAGTTTCTTTGTACCAACTGAGGAAATCACAGCAAGGGCTGTAATGAAATTTCCTGAGGTAAGGTTGTGTTTCAGTTTCCAGAAGCTAAACCAAGCATCAGTTGCTGTTCAGGTGAGATGGTTGGAGGCTGGCTCAAAGTCAGACCCTGGAGCATGCCCTGAGGGCTGGACAGAGCACACGTGCAGGCCTGGAGCCCCAGGAGTCACGCTGGTGGCTGCCACTGTCTCAGGGCTTCTCCTGCTGAGCTCAGTGACGTGCAGAATATGGGCTAAATCTGCTGACTGGGCATCTCACACTCTCCTGGACACAGTTGCTCCTGTTTCTCCTAGGGGTCAGACAGCCTTGCATATGGTGTCATGTCTAACTACAGATTGATCCTTTAACCTTGTATTCACTGGGTGTAAATACACTAGAGCCCTTGAACTTAGTGCTTCCCAATTGCTGCTTTCCATTTCCCACAGGCTCTAGGTCTCCAGAAGTGCCTCACTTACAGACATCATTAGCTGATTTTGTTCAAGGCAGATAATTTTTCCGGGTCCATATTCAAGCTGCGTCCCAGCATCAGAGGGATCCTTGTCTGGGGTAAGGACTGACCTGAAAGAAAATGCAATTAACAGTGCAGGACATCAGCAATGGTGAACCTCTGTGTGACCCATCCTGCCTCTGTACTGGCTGTTTGGACCCAAAAATGATGGTTTTAGAAAGAGGCTTTTCAAAAAGAGCCGCAAGAGAGGCTTTAATTAGTAGGAACTGGAGGAGAAATGCCTCTCCACAACGATTTCTTGATTGCCAGTATCCTGTCTCCCATTTCTCTGTAAGAAATCCTGCAGTTCTCATCCTGAACTGGCAATAGCAGGAGTTTCATTAGCACGTGCTAATAGCTGGCAAGAGCTCGTGTCAGGCTCTCTTGTACAGAGTATACAGACAAGATGCAAATGGGCTTTGTGAGGCTCTTGGGACAGCTTGATTTTTTTTTTTTTTTACATTGCTTTTTGTTCCAAATTAGCTTCCAAAGTTGAAACATCCATTGATTTTTTTTTTTTTCTTTCAGACTAAAATATTGAAGTAAGCTCTTTGGAAAGTGACAAAACAAAAAGTTCTGGTTTGATTTTTAACCTGGTTATTGCAGACAGCATTGGGATGCCCACCCCATGAAGCTGATCTGTGGCATATTTCATGAGGTGGTGGCCAACAGGCTTAGACATTATTGCTTATCATGCTGAAAAACCAAAATGGGGATGAAAATTAGTTTTATGTCAAGAAAATGCCTCTTCAGAACATTAATGGCAAGAGTATTCATATATTAGAGGAACAATGCCTACTTTAAAACCAAAACATGTACATTTCCTTACCTCAGTTCTTCTTTAACCACATGATAGTAAGTTAAAAACAGTTTAACAATTCTGGTTACCTGTCTGAACTTGGATAAAAATCAGCTAAGGAGATGATTCATATTTGTTTATAGCTGTTTTCACTTTAAGGTCACAGTTGGGTAACATGCATAGCAGCAACACTGCAGAGAAGCATGCACAGGACTGGCTGTTCTTCCGAATAAGAAAAGCTTTTTGCTCGAGTCTGGACTGTGCAAATGCTTGCTCTCTACTTTAATCAATAATTAGGGCACAGTAGAAGTTGCTGTTGCTCTATCATTCACGCAGTGCTTCATCCTGTATGGGTTCTGACAGGTCAAAAGCTGAAGCAGATTAAATGAGGTTCAGGCATTTCCACTGGAAATAAAATAGCTCTGTCCTGATTCATGTTTTGAGAACACTGCCAGCACTTGACAAATATTTAAATAGTAAATAACGACACCTACGCTGGTGCTGCTTTACATGCATTCAGGGTATTTTAGGATTTCAGGCCTAGATTGGAACTTCTGATTCATTAACATAAATATTAAATACTACAATATGACTTTTAGTAGCTATAACACAGGGCTGAGTGAGAGTCTCTGCAGAAGGAACTATATTTAAGAGGCTGTTCTGAAAAAATATGGCAGCTACTTTGCTGAATTTGGGCCAGGGATGGAAATGGTGCTGCATCCCAGCATCATGCCAGATGTGTGCATTCCTTCTGGGAGCAGCTTTCTTCCTGTATCTCACCTGTTTAAACTCTTATTCAAATTTTTCTCAGGTAAAGCTCCCCATGTTCTCTAGGAGTTTAGGCTATTTTTGTCTATTTGCCCTGTAGCTCTGGAGGTTTGTTTTTCAAAAGACCTGCTAGACAGCTGCAGTTATGAAGATGTCAATCAGATGTATTTATATAGGTTTTCTGGCATGTGATGTTTCTCTGTGTTATTGTTATAACCATATGACCAAGTGCCTACTGCCAGACATTCTGGGTATATATTTTTTGCTTGAAAATGAAAAGATAAAGATGGTTGGTTGTTTGGTTTTTGGTTTTGTTTTGTTTTCTATTTCATGCTCACACTGTTGCTATTTTCTAACAGATTAGTACAGAGGAACTCAGTAGGAATTGTGTTACTGATTTAGGTTGGAGACCTCTCAGTCTGTCCTTATCAGCCCTTATTTGGATGACTAGCATTTGCTTTTGGTAGGAATTTGCAACAGCAGAATTGAAGCAAGTATCTCAGTGGTTGGTTCCTATCTGCTTATAAGGAGTTTACATTTTATTTTGCTTGCATTGTAATGCAAATGTAATAGGAAACATGTTGACATACTGGAGAAAAAAAGCAAAGCATGCTGAACCAGCTGCTTATCTGAGAAAATGGATGCATAGTGCAAACAGACAACATTGCTCTGACCTAGCAAGGTGCTTCTGAGCAGAGCTGTGGTGCCTGACAGCACCAGCTCCCTATTCCTGCCTTTATGCTAAGCCTGCATTAGTCTAAGCCACCCTGATAGTTGACTTTCTAGGAAGGTTCATGCCATAAGGAGATCTAAGGCAGTACATTTATTTGGTACAGCAGTGGCTGGGTATGTATAGACAGTTGGCCATCGTTAGTCAGCAGATGGACCTGCTAAGCAGCAGCAACACAGATGAGGGGCTTTGGGACATTGGTGCATATTAGTAATCCCACACCCAGTAAACGTGGGCAAAGTCTCCCAGGGAAACTAAAAAGCTTTATCCTGTTTATCATAGGTCAGTTTTAGGACAGTATGACAGATGGCTTTCTCACATTCATCTAAACAGAAAGCCTACCAGAAGAAGGACAGAAGGAGAGATGTTAGAGCAACAGCTGCACTTTCACTGAGATTAAAACAGTTGAAAGATACATATATCTGAGAAGATGTCCTGACATCCTGAAGATGTGCTGACTTAAGATCCATCTGAAATTTCACTATCTCAGTTGGTCTTTGTGCACTCTCCTCCATCCACACATAAGGAGGTGGCTGATGGATCAAAGTTATAAGATCATGTTGCCTAGGCTTTAACTAATCCATAAGAGGAAAGCCTTATTGAGGTTGTACAATATAACTGAGGGACATAAAAAAAAAAACCCAAAACACACCAAAAAACCCCACACAACATTTAAAACAGTTTTAATTTAGACTGAAGGAGCATTCATGAGAGTGAACAGAGGGGACAGTGATTGTCAGCAATTACTATATAAAACACAGGAATACCCTGATAGATGAGAAGGATGATAGTTTCCATGGGCGATAAGTCATTAAATCATCTTAACCATAATGTTTTTCACATCAAGGCCTTCCTGTTTCTATGTCTCCATAGGATTATAGCTGTAGATGTAATGAATATATATATCGCATTGTACATATTGATGGTAAAGTCATATTGTTTCAGGAGTTAGATCTTGCAGTTACAATGTATCTCTGATGAAACCAGAAA
The DNA here is from genome assembly GCA_025447755.1 of Corythornis vintsioides. Taxonomy (NCBI): domain Eukaryota; kingdom Metazoa; phylum Chordata; class Aves; order Coraciiformes; family Alcedinidae; genus Corythornis; species Corythornis vintsioides. The sequence goes on from JAOEGS010004003.1 coordinate 42,715, forward strand.
GCTGGGACATCATAACTCAAAAATGTGACCTAAAGCAGGAATTCTCCCTAACCCTGGCCCAAGGAATGTGACGTGCAGGTGAGGAGTAACCAGCCATACTGGCAGTCTGAATTCACTTTATTAACTTGTCTTTGGATCCCTCTTCTCCTTGCCACCCTCTTTGCAGCACTAGTGCAGCCGGATCCTCATTTTTTTCCAGAGGGCTTTTAGACATCTGTGTTAGATGCTTGAGTCCAGATTTGTACTGCAGGCACCCTTTACGGTCACTGCTGAGGGGTCAGCACCTGAAGATGAGCATTTGGCTAATTGAACTCCAGTGCTGACATCAGGATCAGATGTACCATCCTCCAGATGTGCTCAGGGTGATGAGTACAAACTCTTAGGTTTAGCTGTCAGATGTCTCTCCTGGAGCTCTGGTACAGGTACCTGCAGAGTCACAGATCACAGGTGTCTCTTTCTATCTGTCCATGTATTTAACACAGTTAAACTGTTGATCCACAGCCCTAATAAATCCATAGCATTAGTACCTGGGACATTTTTACCTTGAAGTCAGATCTTCATCTCTGCTGGCACACGTAGATGACAGGTCCAGCAATATCACAAAAAAAGTCAGGAAATCTTTCAAATATAAAGCATCTAGTGGATACTGGAGATCCACCCAACTGACATTTGTTTCCTGGGTCCAGCTTCACACATACATAGCACATAGCTTCATTCATATATAGCACAGCTATGACTTGCAGCTCTTTCCAGAAGCATGTCCAAAATAATCTTTTAAGAAATTATTTTTTTAAAGCTGTGCTGGCAGCTGTGTTTCATACTGCCTGTTCTACATCAGATCAAGATCTAGCTTTATTTCCTCTCTTCTACAAGGAACTTTTCAGCTCTTTCCCTGCTGGAAGTTTACTAATAAGTTGCCAGGCTTTGGGCTGGCTGGTTGTAAAGTTTTTGTAAAACACATTGACAGCTATTTCACTCCTGGTAGGGCTGAGATACTGAAAATGAAACATCATGAGGGAGAACATTTGTCCCTTGCCTAAGTCTGCAGATTTGTATTCTTTTCACTTGTGATTTATGGAACAATTTAGAAATTTGGGATGAAGTTTTATGTTTATGCTTGTCTTTTGTCTGTGGAATCTGAAATTTCATCTTAACTTTGTTATTTATGCATCTCCCAAAATAATTGTCACTGATCTAGAGGACAAGTGTCATATCATTCTTTTTGTTGTTTAGTGAAAATTTTTCATTTTTTACTTTGTGACCTAATTAAAGTTGAAGTCTGTAACCTGCCTGTAAACACCCTGGGACAGAGCTGACATTCATATTCGATGTAAACTTCTATATTCTCCATATTTAATTTGTGTTTTCTTTAAAAATTTTAATTCATAGTTAGAGTCTTCCTACTGGTATGTTTTAGAGGCACAGAGCAGCATTCTCTGCTACCCACTGGGGGAGGCTTTCTCTTCAACATTGGGCTTCCCCAAGAGTCTGATATTCAGGCATCAAAATTATTTTTCAAAGGGGAGAAAGGCAGCTACTCTTGTCGTATGATACGTGGTGTAGTCCTCTGGAAACATGGATGAGGAGCTTGAGCTGAGAAATCAGGCTTGCAGTCACAGATAAATGGTCAATTCTTCTTACAGTGTATAAGTACCCAGCTTGATATCATAGGGTTGGAAGGGACCTCATTTCATCCAAACCCTCTGCTAGATCAGGTTTCCCTACAGAAGGCTGCCCCAGGCAGGTTTTGAAATTATCCAGAGGAGATTGCACAATGTCTCTGGGCAGGCTGGTCCAGTCTCTGGCACCCTCAAAGGAAAGAAGCTTATTCTCCTGTTCAGATGGAACCTTCTAGGTTCCATTTGGTTCTAGCTCTGGTGGATCAGCCACTCCTCCCAGTTTGTATCATCAGCAAACTGGCCAAGAGTACAATCTGTGCCTCTTTTCTCTTACCTCCAGGGACTGGCAGTCCTGAGGGCTGGTCTGAAGTCACCAAGCTGACATGTAAAAGTGACATTTCTTGACAGGTGGGGTTTGGACCCTCGTTCCTCACACTTAGGTGAAGTCTGCCTATGAGCAGAGGGATAAATGTACCACATCAAGCTCTTCTGGGAAGGCCTAGATCTGAATTTCAGCTTCTGTGTTCACTTCACTTGAATTACCTTATTCAGCAGTAGTTTCTTACAAGTTAATTGTGATATGAAAATGGTGAGCGGAAGAATACTTTTTTTTTCTTAACCTACTTCTCTGTTTCCTCCTCCACCTCTTATTCATCTGGATTCTAAACCAATATTTAGCAGCATTTTAAATTCCACAAACATTCTGCAGCTTCCTTTCCTAATGACACGATAACCGCTGACCACTTAATTACATGGTGATGACTATGCTGTGGTGTGGCTAGGTAATTACAGAGTGTTTGTGGTTTATCATAGCAGGGTTATTCCTCTCTCCTGCACAGCAGTGCAGGTTACCCTTTGGGATCTCCTGAAGCTAATTGCATGCTAATCCACACTCTATTGTTATGTATCTGGACTCTTGAGACCTACCAGATTATTTTTATTAATACAGTGCTGGATAAGCTAAAAGGCTGTACAGTTTATGGAGAGGCTTTGTCTGTTTGTAGACTTTCAGTACTTGGACATCCCATGTATTGCCCAGCCCTTAACACGAGCCCAGTGTCCTCTGTTCCCAGCATCACAGGACTGTCTTTCATTGCCCTCAATAGTCCCTGGACCATAGAACTTGCAAGTATTACTCTTGTCAGTACAGTTTTTGCCCAACAGTCTGCCTTGCTGGTCCTTGGATGTTAATACTCCACTTTTTTTTTTTTGATGACTTTTAGCATGGTCTGTGACACAGATAGTGTGTTTAGGGAAAATGATGCATATGGTAACTAAACATATTCATGATGTTCTTGGGCAACCTGATGTCTGTGTGAGCACAGGCCCAGTTCTTACAGCTATTTGCTGTGACTTTATCCTTCTTAATCGTCGTAGCAGTCTATAGCTCACTGAGAGACAACTTGTCTTAAGGTGTTACTCCAACAAGGGTATTTCAGATTAAATATTTTTGCCTGTTCATCTTTTAAAGCAGGTAGAATACATTACAGAGAAAAGCATAGTACCAAAGTGACTGTGAATCAAGTAAGTGGACTTTGTCTTCTGTCTGATTTTGAGAAAAAAACCCACCACAAAATCTTTGACAGCAGGTCCACAGAGTACCCACCCTACTGGTAGCACCTAAATCCAATTGAATTTTTTCTTTCAGTCAACTTCAGCTGAATATCAGCTTCTGAGGAACTGGAGTGTGAGTTCTGTGCAGCTCTTCACTCTTCAGCAAGCCCTGCTTTTAACAGCTGAGTGGTACCGATCTGGGCAATGGGATCCCACCTGAGTCCCACACAGAAGTACAGCAGCTGAGATGAAAAACATTGTAGCCTCTTTCATATTTTTTCCTTTTTTCCTTTCCTCAGATATCCCATGCTCCCTGCCTTTCTCTGTTGGGCAGACTTCTGTCATTCATACAGTAGTGAGGTATTTGAACATTTCCAAATGACTGGTCCAGCCTCCTTTGGAATCAACACAGACTAGTCTAGCTTAGCTTTTAAGAACAGGAAATAGTGTAAATACTGCAAAGTAATGCATTAAAAAGGCTAGTATATAGTTTCCTTAATGCTGATGCATTAGAAAGAATGAACTCTCTCTTAAGCCCTGTGTTTTCAGAAAGGTTCATGAGCCACATTTGGAATTAGATTTTTCCAAAACACATGCCCCCATCTTTAGATAGTTTGGGGAGTCTCACAGCAGTTCAGGCTACTCAGCTCTAGCTGTGTGCCATGACCAGGGAGCATGTGTGGAGTTTAGACAGAAGGTTGATGATGTGAGAAAAATAATAAACCCATTTCCTCAGCCTAGAGCTGCCACCTAAGTGCTCTCTCACTTTTATTTATTTGCATGGTAGCCTCTGTATATATATTGCTTTGAATGGAGCTCGTCCTATGGGAGCTGGAGAGAACTGCACTCTGGCAGCACTCCTGGCACATATCAGTTTGTTTCTACAGATAGGATCCATCCATTACATTTTAGCTAACCCGAAGGCTCCCTCTGTCACAAGCCTGGGATATGATACACCCTCCCCCCTGCAGCCACCTCTGTCAGTGTGGAGTGAATCACTGTCTGGAGGACTTACCTGGACCTCACGCTTACTGGCTGCAGAGGGGACAGTTGCCCAGAGATTTCTAGGCATCCCCAGCAGCCCAGTCTGCCAGTCTGGATGGGTAAGTAAAATGCAGGTTGACTGAACTGTTGCAGGACACAGTGCAGGAACTATACATCATGCTGAGCATCTCCACCTAGCATCAAATATAACCCCAAACTTTTAAATATGTATTACTTTACCTGATCAACCTCTTAGAAAAGCAGACTTCTTTCAAACATGGCATATAGAAATATCTTTTGCTTCAGACCAAAATTAATTGTCTCTAAGGAGAAAACTTCTTTCTTTAACATGTTGCTACCAAGTGGTATATTATTGATATAAAATAGGCACACACTACATAGTAAGCCCTGCTCATGGAGATTATACCCCTCTGCTGAATGCAAAAATGATTACATTTTGAAGCAACGTTTTTCCTGGAGCTGGGGTCATCTTGTTAGCCTGTCAATTGTAATATGTTGGGTAATTTTCTTCTTTAGAGAAGAGACAAACCCTCCAAATCCCAGCCTACTCTTCCTCCTTCACTGTCCTAGCACAGAAGGCAATACCTGCCTTCTTCCCAGGAACTCCTGGGAAGGGGAAGGGACAAGTGCTTCCCTGTTTGAAGTGTTCAGTTGCAGGTAATACAGAAGCAATGTCTCTGGCTTGAAAGGGTGGTGAAGAGGTGTTGAGTAGCCTATGCAAGAGCATAGGCTGAGGTCAGGCTTCCTCTATCTGCAAAGCTACAGGTGGGTTTGTAGACATAAGCAGGAATGTACATTCCAGCTGCTGCATGGCTGCGTGGTTTATCTCCTGCTCAGGGAATCCCTAGCTAAGATCCAGTGAGCCAGCTGGCTGTGTCTGCTCCATGGGGTTAGGAAGCCAGAAGAAACTCCAGTTCTCATGTGAGAGAGAAGGCTGATGGTCCTCAGGTCCTGCTCACTACCTTTGCACAGGCATTTATGAGTTTGAAAGAACCAAACCAAACCAAACACAAAAATGCTTTGAATTGCATCCGTTTGTAGCTGTAGATATTGCATCAAATCCTGGAGCAGGGAGGAAATGTGGCATTATGGGCAGTGTGCAGGTACCAAATGGATTGATAGTGTGGATATATAGATGGAATTTAATGTTTCTCTATACACATTTGTCGTAATGTCAGGTGAAACTGAGTGTAATGGTAGAGTGCCTTAGGAGAAGGTCAAGGCTATATGTGATAACCAAGAGGTTTAGGATGAATGTATTCTGTCCAGTTCTCTGCTGCCCACCACATCGTGTCCATGTCTCTACCATCTGCACAAAATGAAGCTGAAATGCCTGGTAGAGTTTGCCATTCCTTTTGCACAAATGTGAGACATGAAGCAGAGAGCAGCCAGGTTTTGTGGCCTTTAAATTATACAAAATTTTTTAACACCCAACTCCATCAAACTCCTGGCCCCAAACTCCTCCCTCCCCCCAAATATCAGCATTGATTTGAAGAGAAGAACCTGCTTTAGAAAAATGTGTTTACTTGTTCCGTAACAATTAGTGCTAATTTCCCCCCTGCCTAAATTTTGAACAGCGTTGCAAAAGAAAGCCAATATTTCTGTGCAGCAAAAAGCAGTTCCTATGGAAAATATAATATATAAATCTGGACATCTCCAAGCTGCAAATAATCTTGTGTGTATGGTGATTGGGAACAGCAGAGCTCACTTTTGTGTACAGTGGTAAGTATGGAGAACTCTAATGTTATATATAAGAAAAAGTATCTGTAGGTGAGGCCTGTACCAGGAAAATTACTAAAATTCAGGGTACCTGTTTTTTGGGTAACTGTGCTGTTGATTCATTAGGTAAACTACTTTCCTTAGCACTATCTCTGTAAGATGAACTGCAGCCTTGCCCATAATGAATATGAATCTGAAAGCAGATGCTCCAATTTGTGATTATTTTTTTTTTCAGCATGCTTGTTGTTTCTAAAAAAAATAGAGCAGAAGTGAAATTTGGAAGATCCCAGGCTCGAGGGAAATGTTCAGTGCAATTTGAACTTTTAGATCTGCAAGGGATACATTGCCTTGGCCAGGCAACTAATCCCTTGCAGCATCAGTGGCTCAACTGCAGCCGTGCACCACCAAGAGCAGTGCTTGCACGATGCCACACCGTCAGGTGATCCATGGACAGTGCTGCCAGATGACCCTGTGCATCTGAGACCAGACCTGAGGTCGTGAGCAGCAGAATGGTGCTGGCAGGTCCCCAGACCCTGCGTGAGCACCTGCACAGCTCTCTGCCCAGCACCCTTCCCTGGTGCACAGGCCCCTGGGCAGAGAGGGGGGTGTGAAACCACGCAGGGCATATTTTGCCTGTAGAAAGTGAATGAGTGGCTTTTTCCAGGTTTGTGTAGTCACTATGTGTTTTGACCTGTTAGGAGTTGTTTCAGAACAAGTGTATCTTTTTTTTTTTCCCTTTTATTTTTTTCCCCTGCCTAAACTGTAAATTCCATATCAGGTACTAACAAACATGGCTCATCTCAAAAGAATTCATAATTAACTAAAAGAATTCATAATTAACTTCCACTGCAATTTGTTTGGGTCTTTCTTTACATAAAATAAAAGCTCTGGTGGGAATTTGAAATGCTCTGAAGCATACACTGTCTTCTGTGTAACTGCTGCTGAGCCTACAGAAAAGCTTACCTGCTGTTACTGCACAGTGTGTGTGTTTGTATATTAGAGATCTCTGACAGACCTGTTTTTCTTTTTCTCTTTCTCTTCCTTGTCTTCTTTCTGCATTGGCAGAGCATCTTGGATTTGAATTAAAGGGTATGGAACAACCATTCATTTATTAATCAGAAGCCATTAAGAGCTGACCACATTATATTTATGGCTTTAATGGGATGATTAAAAAATCAGCTGTTCTGTTCTCTTCGCTGGCACAAAGATAGATGTTTGGATTGAAAAAAACAAAACAAAACAAAACAAAACAACAACAACAAAACACAAAATAAAATAAAGCAAAACACAAAATCTAAATGTAAACCTATAAAAATGCACGTGTATTTTTAGCAGCACTTTTTTCTTTGTTTCGAGCAGCAGCCTGGTGTGAGTGGTGTGACTGGGATGTTCCAATTGCCATACGTCTCCTCATTCAACATGCTTTTGTGTATTTAACTGAAAAGCTGGAGTTTGTGTCCATCCAAAAGGTTGCCAGCAGGCACCACTTGGGAACACCTGGCACAGGCAAGCATTCCAGGAGCAGGAAGCAAAGTTTCAGGGAGATCAGGGCTTTCATAGAAATTTCTATCCTAGTCAGACTAACCTCCACTGGATGCTATCAAGGATCAGAAGAGCATTGCCATTCTCCTTCCAAATATTAGCAGCTTTTTTCAGTTCTTGACCAGGAGGAAATGGTTCCAAGAAAGGTGTCATGAGATAAGTAAATCTAGAAAACCAGTGAGCCCAGGGATGTCAGTCATGTCCCATGAGAGTGAAGTGTATAATGCTGATCATCATGGTCACAAGCTGAAGCTAGGAAAAGACACTGCAATAACTTGAATACTTTAAAAAATACCTGCTTTGGGCTATTACCTGCTCCTGCCCAATTGCTCATAATCATACTATTTTTCTTCCATTCTCCTCATTCTGTTTTTAGAAATATTTTTAGTATCTCTGGAGTAAGCACCTAGGTAATAAAATCCTTGGTGCTAGGTTTCCCTTGAGTGTGCAGGCCAACCATGGGGAGGCTTGGTGAGGTGAGAGCAGAAAGATTTAACCTTCTCACTTAACTTCCAAATATTAAACCAGCAGTGTAAGCCAATGCAGGTCTTCATGTGAAGATGCTTCATTCCCTAGAGGTACAGGGACACGAATCTTTCACTTTGGAATGCTAAATTATTTTCTCAAGCCACTGAGGTGGAGAGACATTCACAAGTGAAGCTGGAGGAACTTGTCTCCTCTGGTTTTTGCATGCCCAGGCCACCGAGGTCGGTGCGTAGCCCCCAGCAGTTCTTCCCAGTGTCAGCAAACGTGTGCATTTTGTGACCAGGCGTTTCAGAGAAAGTGGTGCTGCTAATGTGAATACACTTCAATGAACTTTAAATTTGAGGATTTTTGACATCCCTTTTTTGTTGACCTTTTGTCCTTTTCCTCATCCATTCTCAATGTCATCACAGAACCGCACACATCCCGTTCCCCGTCTGCAGTCGTCTCTTCTCTGTCATTCGTCTTTCACTTTCATGCGTTGCTGTGACACCCATGGCTGGACTGTGATTCTGTCGGCATTTTGTGGCACCACATGGTTTGTTCATAGAGTTTGCTGCTGTAGAGGGACAATGCTGCTGATGAAGACGTGGTGTTTGTAGAGCATAGAGACACAAATGGACAAGTCTCACTCGAGGATCTTGACCTTCTCAAATACAAAACTGTAGTGTGCATTCTTGTATTTTCTTCCTGTCACTGTTGTGCAACCTGAAGACACTGTGCTCTCGAGCATCAGCTTTAATGAGCTGTTAGGAGCTAAGATAAATTGCTACCAGGAGGTCATTTAATTTTCAGTTTTGCAGCAGAGGTGCACAGCCTCACACTTCACTGCTTCACACAGCAGAGCTCTCAGCTCGAGACAAAGACTAAATCTGCATTTCTGATGAAACTGAAGCATCCCCCGTGCGATTCAGGCTCAGCACAGTCAGACATTCTAGAGTCAGGGTCTCACTGACATGATCACCACAACAGAGGCTGTAATTTGAGCTTTAGGTGAAGCAAAAATTAGCAAAATCCCCAGCATCATAGCAGTTTGAATCACTTTGTTCTTTCTTCTTCCTCCATGAATCAAAGGAAGGGATTTATTCATGGAAAAAAAAAAAAAAAAAGTCTTTGTAGCAAAAAACATAGCTAGTGAGGAATCTCAAAAAACTGGCTGGATGGACAGGTCCATGATGATAACAGGCCTCCTGCCCAGCATTTTTAGCTTTGGGGTTGTTTTTTTTTTTTTTGTAAAAGTAGATTTTAATGGGTAGAAACAAACTTTTTTACCCCATGCAATCCAAAACCAGGACATGACCCTAGCTGTTTTTCCTGTTTTTGATAAACTCTCTGAAACTCCTGTCTGAAGGAGAGCTGTACACTGGAATCCAGGTCCCAGAGGTGTGCAAGAGCAAGAAAATTGCTGATGCCTGGAATAGGGCACCCATGGAAGGGGAAAACATTGCTGAACGATATGGTTCTCCCCAGAGTGAGTTCTTTACCCTTGCCAGCTCCAATTCGCCCATAGTAGGGAATATAAAGTCAACCAGCACTCAATGCCCTCTCTCTCTCAGTAATGCTCAGACCTTACAGGCTCTGGTTCTGAGGAGGTGCAGTCAGATGATGAAGCTGCTGTGGAGCAGTAACTCTGAGCCCAAAGGAGGTCCCATGACCTGGCATTCCTGGTCCACACCACCATGGGGATGGAGCCTGGGAGAGTCTCAGCTGCCAACCTCACTAGTGAATGATGGGACATTGCAACTCCACCAGCACCCTGAGCACCTCATGAAGCCAAAGGCCAGTGCACATTAAAATGGATGGAAATGTAGTTCTTTAAAAGTAGTTTTGCCCCTCAGATGTGAGGCAGGCTCTGTTGATTCTGTCTTGCATCTTCATACCAGGGCTGTCATTCCTAGGCCTTGTTTAGCAAATCTTTCTTCATTCCCATTTTGAGAGTTATAAAGAGATAAGCATTTTTCTTAGCACATTTTTCGTCCTCCAGAAATTATTTTTTCCTTCCTAAAATGGCAAGCTGAATATAGTCTAAATCTTCAGATACCTGGAATGTTTGTTTCCTGATTGCTTCTTTTTTTTTTTTTTCTGAAGTCTAGTTTCTCTTCTCATTTTGTATTTCACTGTTTGGTAGCACTGGGGGTATCATGCAGCCTATTCAAGTTATTTATTGTGGCATGGTGAACCATGCTGAGCACAGCAACTATGGCCTAAGTTTTATTGCCTAATCTAGACAGGAAAATATTTCAATGAATATTAAAGAAGACACTAACCCCAAGAAGTTTAGCATTAACACATAGCATGGAGGCACAAGGACATCTTTCATAGGAGATGAACTGAAATGCTTGTGACAGCTGTACACTGAATCCTTCACTCAGGCATTCGGCTGGAGAACAAAATTTCCTCTGCTGAGCTCAGTGGAGATTGCTGGATGTCGCCGAGAAGAGCATCTGCTCTGGTGTAGCCACACAGGTAGACGTGTCTTTGCCATGTGGTGGCTGCCTAGTTGTAGTTCAGTTTCCCTGCAAGTGACGTCCTCACTCTTCCTTGGAGCTTTGTTTAATGGGAATGAATTGCCTCACTTCCAGCAGGGTCTGGGTTTTGATGCAAGTGACTGACTTGTCTGTTTTGAAGGGTGGTCCATGACAAATAGTGACATCTGAGAGAAGCAGCAGTGTGCTGCTTGAACTTTGTGTGTGCATCTGAGTTACCCAGTGCAATGGAATGAATCGCTTCCTAGGGTTTCATTAAAAATCCATAACTGTAATTGGTTACTGTATTTTAATTACTCCACTCCCTTTCCTTTGTCTGATGTGCTGTCACGTTTCCATCCTCATTCTGCTTTTTGACTGTTTTAGGATGTCCCTTTCAGCACCTACATGCTTTGGGGCCGGTTGCTCGGTGGCTTCTAGCACACCGCTGAGCTCCAGGGCATGCAGCCGCTGCAAGGAAATGGCATTCTGAGTCCGTCAGAGCAGAGAGCCTGTGATGAGAACATCACAGGGCAAGCGTGTATGTGGTGAGTGGGGGATGCTCGGGGACGTTCTCGGTAGGCTGCTCAGTTACCAAGGAGGGGAGAGCTGCTGGAAGGGAGAGTCGTGGGGCTTTCTAAGATTAGTCACCGAATTACGCTGCGGACAGAGGAGACGAGAGGCGTGTTTGAGCACAGGAGGGGTGAGGGCCATGGTGCAGAGAGACAAAAGGAGAGAAGGTCTCTTAAGGGGTGAGTAAGGCTGAGACAGCTGGTCTCAGGTTTGGGGCAGCTATTAGAGATGGGCAGTGGATTGGTAGGAGGACTGATCAAGCCCTCTTCTCTGTCTTACCCACATGCAGTGCTGGTTCCTGTGCAGCCAGATGCACCTCTGGTACTGGACCCCATTTGTAACTGGTTTCTCTCTCTCCATTTGCAGAAGCAGAAGAGCTCTACCAGAAGAGAGTTTTAACCATCACGGGAATCTGTGTTGCCTTGCTTGTGGTGGGCATCGTCTGTGTGGTAGCGTACTGTAAAACCAAGTGAGTATGGATGATTCGCAGACAATAACTAGCTAGGGGTACTGAGTGGTCGTGTCCATTCTTCATGCTTTCATGCTCTTTGCCCAAATGTTGTTTTAAGGAGATACTGTGCTGTGGTATTCCCAGGAAGTTCTCATGAAGGAAGCCAGAGAAACCATCTACCAGGCTATGCCTGAGCAAGATGTTTTCCTGGGACCATTTCCTTATCCCTTGAATCAGCATCATTATGCCCAGCCAGGTGATGCTATTACTGGGAAAAGTTGTTCTCCCAAGCCAGCAGCTCATCTCCTGACAGCAGATGGGAACTGGGCTGTTGTGCAGGGGCTGTGGACTCAGTTATGGACAGGGACTTTCAGAACAATTTTGATGGAACAAGAGGTTTGGCAATGTCTTTTATGACCAAGCTTCCCTGTCTGGACACAACTTTTCCCTTATTTAGCCTACATCTCACTTTAGTTCAGGGCCATGGGCAGTCTTGTGGCGTTGATGTCCTGCTAGGGGCACGGGTAGGCTTTGCCACTTTGTGCTTAATGAAGGACAGGTCAAGTGCCTTGCCACCAAGGCCAAACCAGGACCTGCTTTCCCTTTTCCTTCTCCCTGCTTTTCCTCTCTGCTCCCAGTGCCATGGTGCCCCTGGCTCTGCTGCATTATGCTATGTCTTGTCTTGCAAAAGAGGACCCTGGATCAAGCTTCCCAAATTGCCTGTAATGAGAAAGTTTTATTTTTTTTTAAAAGCCGCATAAGGTGACAAATGTTGAATGCCTTGTTTCTTCCTGTTTGCAGCTTTCCACAAACACCATTGAAACGTCAAGTGTCTCCAAGATTTGTCTTCTCTATTGTCTGCATCCCATAGATGTCTCTATGAGGAGACAGCCCCTTGAGATAAGTCTTCCTAATAGATTTTTCCTTTCTGTTTTAAAGGAAACAAAGAAAACAAATGCATAATCATTTACGGCAGAACATGTGCCCTGCCCATCAGAACAGAAGCCTAGCAAATGGGCCAAGCCATCCACGTTTGGATCCTGAGGAAATCCAAATGGCTGATGTAAGACCTTTTGTCTCCATGTCCCTGCATGTTACTGAGTGCCTCTTTTCTGCCAGGTATTTGCCATGGCTGTATATGCTTATACATCTGCGTGCATGTGCCTGAGGAGCAAAGCACCAATCAACATGAACAAAAAGATGAGATTCTGCATAGAAACATTTCCAAAATCAGCATCCGAAGGGGAATGTGATTTTACTTTGAAGCGTTGGATAAGATTAGGGCACTTAGAACAGGCTTGTTTTGATGAATCAAGTACGATCCTGTTTTCCTCTAAGAGAGATGTTCCTGATGTTTCCTGTTTATCAAGCTACCCTGACAAACCTCACTTGCAGGGTGACAAGTGTGATCGATGCTGCGGTGGCTGGAGTCACTGTGGTGACCGTGTCCTGCTGGACACATAAGATCACATGGTGATCTTATGGTCAGCACCACAATAGGCCATCTGCACTTACCAAGAGTTGCATCCTGAGCAAGGTGGGATGTCCTGGTGGGGTGCCAGTGTCACGCCAGTGAGAAAGGTCTAAGAATTTAGGACCAGATTCAGAAGGGCAGTTCATCCACTCTTATGATTTCAGTCACATGAGATTCCCATCAAGCTCCATCAACATGCTTAAGTGCCTTGCTGGACCAAGGCATTGGAAGGGGTCAGAAGAAGGGAGGCAGGAGGCAGAGCTGAAAGAAATACTGATGTAAATGAGTACAATGGATCAGTTACAAGCTCTGCTGTGTCACCCTTTGGATGTTAAAATTTAGCTAGGTTGAATCCCAGCCATGAAGGAAGAGGGAAAAGTAATTTCTAAGAACCACAGTCCTCTGGCCCCAAAGTACTGACCACCCCCAGAGGGCTTAGTGTCCCTATAAAAGGCAGTGCTTCGTGCTAGCTGAAGGAATATCTCAGCATAAATATTTGGATTACACTTGGTGTTTCTGTAGGACTCGTATCTCTGACGGATTTCACATAGTTGTCTTTCTGCTGGTACTCTGTCAAGTGTATAACCTCCTGTCAGCAGAGATGTTTTTCAGCTCAGTAGCTACCTGTGGTGCCACTGTGCTCTGTGGAATTTCTAAGGCTCTTCACACCATACTGCAGTCTCCATGCTATGGCCCTTTGCCAGTGTTCAAAGTGAGGGGGCAGAGAAGAGCCTCCGGTCTCCTTGTCTCCTTCCTTGGGGTGTGGAGCTGCTCGGTTCACTTAGTCCTCCTCTGATTTTACCAGAACATGGCAGCACTGGCAAGCTGGTGGCTGACTTATGTAATTCTTCATATTTTACAGTATATTTCTAAGAATGTTTCTGCCACTGAGCACGTGATCCGAAGGGAAACAGAGACAACCTTTTCGGGAAGTCACTCCTGCTCCCCATCTCATCACTGCTCCACAGCCACTCCGACGTCCAGCCAGAGGTGATGTATCCTATGTTCCCCTGAACTTTCTCCTGCTGTTTGCCTCGAGGTGCTCTGAGATTCAAAGCCAGTAAAAGGTTTTCCTGTCACCTCACTTACTGTTTGTACTTGACGTTTGGCACTACACTGGCATACTGGTCAGGTTGGCACTGAAGGTCTTTGGGAGGAGACGAAGTTGTGTTTTCATGCTTTGCACAGACACAAGCAGGAGGACTGGATACCTGCAGCAATTTATTAAGCACACTCACGTTTCATGCTTGATATATTTAGACTGTGTTTGCCTTCTAGAAGTCAAAGTACACAAAATTTCACAAAATGTTTTTGGCCAGTAGAGAGGGAGCCAAGAATGACTTGCTGGGCTGGAATTTACTGTTTTTGTCTGGAGAAGTCCTACCCCTGGTGAGCTAGGCAGTGCGTTTTTGAGGTTTTTTTGAATTCTTACATTGCAGCCCAACCCTCTCTAGGTGTGTGCAAGCTTGTGCCAGGTGCACAGAGGCCAAAACTTTCTGGCCTTCCATGCTTACTCAAAGTCCTATGTTCTGGGGCCATTTCTGGGCACATCCTGAAGATGCAAAGGTGTGTCTGGAGGGCAACGTTAACATAGGAGAGCTGTGGGGAGGAACCTACCTTGCATAGCCTCTGGTCCTGGCTACCTGCCACCTAGTCTTCCTGAGTCAAGTGCAACAAGCAGGTGTTTCTTGAAGTCATGCCAGAGGCAAACTACTGGCATAATCAGGCTCCATTTCACCTGATCTGCACCTCTAATGAGGACACCGTTTGAAGTTAAAAATGAGTGTGGTGGTTGCAGCATTCGCCTGGAGCCATCAATAATTAACAATTCCTTGGGAACTCTTGATGAGGCCTGTTCTCCTCTGCAAACCCCCACCCATATCCTCCGCTGGCACAGCAATGTCTGGGGCAGTTTAGGAGTTTAGAGTTGTTGCTCTGTTGGATCCCATGGTTCCTCTATGGAGAAGACTCAGCCTGGTCGCCATGGCATCTTATCTCCAAGAAGTAGCAAAGAAAGGCAAATCAAAGGTAGAGTTGGGAAGTTAGGCATCCTTAGTCAGATGTACCCTAGTGAGTGAAGGTGACACCAGAGCAGGGTGAGCTATGCCTGCGTGCAGTGCTTTGGAGAAGACCTTGGTTTGGTTTCCTTGCTCACTGTCCATATGGGGTTTGGTCCACAGACACGAAAGCCACACCTGGAGCTTGGAGCGGACAGAGAGTCTGACTTCAGATTCCCAGTCTGGGATAATGCTGTCCTCAGTGGGAACCAGCAAATGCAACAGCCCTGCATGTGTGGAGGCACGGGCTCGCCGTGGGGCCGCCTTCTGCATCGAGGACTCGCGGAGACCCATGACGCAGTATCGCGACTCAGTGGATTCTCTGCGGGACTCACCACACAGCGAGAGGTCAGAATCCTCTGCTCAGTGCTGCCTCTGCCATGCCAGCTGTGCCAGACACAAACAAACATGTTTGCCCCTGCCCAGCCCTACAGCAGCTGTCCCATGGTAGCACTGGAGATAATCCAGCTCTAATCTTAGAAGCTCACTACTTCAGGAGGCCACTCTGGTATGGGTGGCAGCAAACACTGCACCTGCTAACCTGCTGGCAACATATCTTTGGAGCACAGGGATGAAAATCAGCTGCAGTCAGCAACTGGTGAAGGAAAAGCTGTCTGAGAGAACACCCTGGGCAGCTTGGTGGGCTGGCAGCTTGAGCAGAGTCTGTCCCTCAGGTATATGGGGAAAAAGATATGTCCTCGGCATAGTCCTGAATGGGCTGGTGAGCAAGGGTGATGTATGTGGGCACAGCCTTGGGACAGGGCTCCATGTGACACAGTCTTGCAGGGAGCACAACTGCAGAGTTGAGACACCATCAGCCAGTGAGAGGCAGCAACAGTCCTCCTTTTCCTGGATCTGGTTCCTCATGGTGGAGAAGCACATCTCCAACTTGCTGCAGCCCTTTGTGGGTAGCTCTGGGTGACCCTGGGTTGCCATGTAGCCACTTTCAGGTCAGCCACTTTCCTTCAAAGCAGTGGGACTTGTCCATAGGGCAGAGAAGAAAGACAGCATCTCCTGCTTGCTCGTTCCTGTCCCCAGACCATTCAGGAAGGCTGATCCAGCTCGTACAGATGTCTCATACTTCATAAGACACACAGGTAAAAAGTCACTGGATGAGCCAGGGAACCTGGATAGCCTGAGATAAGTGAAGACACCAATTAGCACTATCAAGAGTAAATTAAATCTGCTCCTCAAAAGGAGGTGATGCTGAAGGAAGGGCTGTTTGGAGAGAGACTCCACCAGATCTGTGTTGCCACACTGATGTTGTCATTAGAGCAGATGAAAAGTGGTAGATGCCTTTGAGACACAAGATTTTTTTGCTAATTTACAGATGCTTAGGCTTTCCCCATCTATGTCCTGAGAAGCAGGAGGACATTTCAAGGGACCTTCCTTGGGGACAAACCTAGCAGCTCCAGAAGGAATGGAAAGCATATGGCAAGCAGATGAGAGGCAGGGAAGTCTTGACTCAGCCTGCTGGGAGATGCTGCAAAAATTGCAGTGATGCAGAGTGAGAGTTGCCCCCTGAGTCCCTTGGGAGAGGCAGTGGCAGGGTGCCCAAGCACCACCCCCCTCAGCACAGTAGTGCAAGATCCCTCTGCTTGGTTCCTGGGAGGAGGTGCTGAGCTCCAGGACCAAGTGCACTGCACCAGGCGTTCAGCAGAGCACAGATGCAGCTGGAGGTTTTTGGGGTTGTTCGGTGTCCAAACTATTTTTTTTTTTTCAGGTACGTGTCAGCCCTGACCACACCAGCACGCCTGTCTCCTGTTGACTTCCACTACTCGATGGCCGCGCAGGTGCCCACCTTCGAGATCACCTCCCCGAACTCGGCGCACGCCGTGTCCCTGCCGCCGGCGGCCCCCATCAGCTTCCGCGTGGAGGAACAGCAGCCCCTCCTGCGGCGGTACCAACTCCCCTTCCAGGACACGCAGAGGTACGACAGCTACTACCAAAGGAAGACCTACCTAAACGACAGCATGGGGAGCCTGCCTTCCAGCCCCTTCCGCATCACGGAGGACGACGAGTACGAGACGACGCAGGAGTACGTCACAGCGCTAGAGCAGCCAAAGAAAACAGCCAGCAGCAACAGGCGGTGGAAAAAATCCAAACTGAACGGGCACATCCCTCACAGAGCCAGAGCCGTCCGGGACTCCTTCTCCTTGAGCAGCGCTTCTTACAGTGAGTCTGATGAGGAGCTGGTGGCCGAGAGCACCCCCTTCCTAAGCACTCAGAACAATGAGGCGGCGCACACAGAGTCGCCCCCGCTCCACCGGCCGGGCGACAGCCGGACTCACCATCCCTGCAGCAGGCACAGCGCTCACGGGGAGAGCGGGCGCAGCAGCCTGGCGCACACGACGCCCAAACCGGACCCGGACCCACTCTAGGTGCCTCACGGACTCGCACGCCCGCAGACGTAACCCACCCGGAGGAGGTTGAGGAGGGAGATGAGACAAAAACAAAACAAAAATAAATATTTTTATTTTATAT
>JAOEGS010004004.1:0-30271 GCA_025447755.1 Corythornis vintsioides
CAGTTTGGTGTCATCAGCAAACTTGCTGAGGGTGCTCTCTACCCCCTTGTCCAGGTCATTGATGAATATATTGAATATTATTGGACCCAGCACTGACCCTTGGGGGACACCACTAGTCACAGGCCTCCAGCCAGACTCTGCTCCGCTGACCACAACTCTCTGGGTTCTGTCCTTTAGCCAATTCCCAATCCACCTCACTGCACAATCACTCAATCCATGCTTCTTAAGCTTGACTGCGAGGATCCCATGGGAGACAGTATCGAAAGCCTTGCTGAAGTCAAGGAATACCACATCCACTGAACTTCCCTCATCCATCTATCTACTTATATCATTATAAAAGGCTATCAGATTAGACAAGCATGACTTCCCCTTACAAAATCCATGTTGACTACCTGTGATAAGCATCCTAATTGTTCATCACTTTGTGACCATGACTGGCCACTGTGTTGTAACCAGAAGTAGCATTTAGAACATTATGTTTCTGGTGAATGGTAGCTGGTGTCATTTTTTCTAATGTGTGAGATGACACCCCGTAGACACATCTTGCATAAGAGACAAAGTAGAAATGAGTTGTCCCAGCATTTGTTCAGAGTATTTATGTTTGGCTATTGCTTTGACAGCTTCACGTCTTTGCTCTCAGCAAAGTATCTAGCAATCACTCAAAGTGGGTACACAGAAAGCTACTCTAACCTACTTCACTCAATATCAGCAGGAACTTTTCAGATGCAGCCTCTCTTGATTCTCCCTTCTCTGAAACCATAGGAAACAGCCCAGAAAAGTCAGGAGTTATGTTTGATTTAGCCTAACTTCCACTGACTGATGGGGCAGATACCCATTTCTATCTTCAGTGTCTGAGCTCAAACTCTTGAAACATATACTCTTAGAGAACTGAGGCAATGGAAGGATGGATGTTGTGGTTCCTACCTTGCAGACTGCACAGAGAATTGAAAGCCCAAGTCTCCTACAGTGTGGAGAAACCTAACCTTTATTGATTTCCTTTGAGCAACACAGGAAATCACTGCTAAAAGAGAGGATCCAGAACCCAGAATAGGATCTTAATCACTGTCATCTTGCAGTTAATCCAATTATTCTTCCTATTCATATAGTGCTTTACAATTGATTGCATACAGTGGAATGTTAAAATATAATTTCAGGAGTACAGCAGCAAAATACCAGGTCATATCCACATTCATGGAGATGTATCAAGCTATTAAAATGCATTTTTTTGAAACTGCAGACTGCCCTAGAAAAGGCTGCACTGTAATTTCCATGAACTGTCAGAATGAATTGATCAAAAGTAGCAGTTGAGAATCCTGGCCTAGTGTAGGGGATAAGGGAATAAAAATAAGTCCCTCTTCACTAATCAGCCACCCCTCCACAGGTAGCTGACAATGCAACCTGGACACCTAAGGGCAATCTGCAAAAATATGATCTACTATTAATGAAATTCTGTAGCCTCTAAGGTAAGCAAGTGCTCCTTAGATTAAGATTCTGGAGACAAGCCCCTTGCTTCCATTTGGGACTAATTAAGCAAAGAAATAATATAGTGGAAAATGTCTGCTTATACAAAATCAAAAACTTCTCCTCTCCCTGAGACAGATTTTGTAAACCAGACAGATTTTTTTCCATGGCTTTATGTGATTTATTACAGTATGTTGGCATTAACCAAGGAGTTTTGATGTAGTGTACATCTGATTCAGATTCTTTTCATATAAATGATTCTTGATCTGTCATGTCTATCTTTAATTTCAGAGGTCCCTGGAAGAATGACTTTTTTCAGCAAAAATAAAAATAATATGGAAACAAAACATTTCATTTTCTACACTATTTTGTAAGTTGAGAGCCTCATATTGATTCATATATCTGTAGTGTCAGACCTGCTTTGACCTTTTAAGCATCACTCTTTACTAATTAGCAGTATGTTCAATAAAAGGTACAAGTTATCAGCTGACAGGCAGTTAATATGATGACACTGCGAGAATACTTGAGAAATTAAATTAGACTCAGCATTGGTTAAAAATAAAGAAAACAGAACAATAAGCCATGGTAGGGACAACATGCATATGAGAGAGATTTTCCTCAAGTTTTCTTAAGAAAAGAACCCTACAGCACTACAGGAAGTTATCCCTGCTGTCCTTGGGCTAAATGAAATGCAAATATAATTATAGGCGTGAGGGCTGCAATACAAAATTTTTATATCTTGACTGGGATCAATGCTTAATGGCCCTGTAAATCTTTAATAACATACAGAGCCATTCGTCTCCAGGCCCCTGAGACAAAAATAGTCCAGACACAACCACAATGAGGCTGTTATCTGGTGAACATCCAGTAAGACAAAAATTGGCTATGTTCCAGTCACTTCCAAATGAGCCCTGTGTGCAAAGCTGGTAGTTATAAAACTACAGTTCCCATCCAGAAAGGTAACACACTGAAAGAGAAGTTAAAAAATCTCATCTGTAGACTTGACAGACCCAGTGAGGGCTGCAGAAGAGACTGATCCAGGAAGTAATGAATTTGGATGGAAGGACAGGTATTTGTCTCAGGTCCTGCACACACAATGCCATTCAAACTTTATGCTGCACAGCAAACCTGTCAATTCAACCAAAGGTTCAGCGTTGCTTTTTATAGAACAATTTACATACAGGGTGACATGCAGGCACAGAGCAAGCACAGCTGGTGTCTGGCAAGACCATGTGACAAGTTGTACAAACAACTGCAAAAATTTTAGGAAACTGTGACAAAGACAAGACTTTACAAACCATTTTTTTTATGCTTTTCATGAAAACTTTAAAAACGTCAACAATCACGCTTCAATATTAATACTTGTAATCTCTGTTCCAGGCTGTTTCCTATCAGGGTTATTGTAGCTGCAACTCAGACTAATGTATTTGCCTATAGGAAATGCCATCAGCAAGATTATTCTCCAGCAACTATATCAAATTGTCCTTTCCCTTGCCATTGGTACACAAATTATCACAAGAGACCCAAGGAACAGAAGGGATTTATTTTGTAGCTGTTAGAACTTGCCTCTCACATGAAGGAGATAATCTCCTAAGATTTACTCCTATGATGGGATATTCCAAACATCCAATGGATTTTAGGATTAGTCATATATGAGGTACAATTCTTTTTAGCTGTTTTGAAATATTGGGAGTGAAAGCTCTCAAAATTAACTGTTTGTGGGGCAGTTCAGAAAGATTTTAACTCAATACTTTCCCATGTTGTTGCACACAAATGGAACAGTCTATTTTCCAATTTGCAAGCATCATTAGAAAAGTGCTGGTATGGCACAAATCAACTTTGAATTTTGAAATGAATTTTAAGGCTTTACTGAACATCCACATGGAAAATCTAGCACATTGGTGCATATCATGGGTAACATTCTCTGATTTTTTGTCCCCTCCAAACATCAGGGCCCCTTTGTTGGAGGGCGTTGTGTGCTTTGGTTTCCTGTCAATCCATGGAGGGCTGGCTGAAGAGGCAGGATAAAGCATTTTCCTTTTGCCTCCAAGAACTTTGTGCTCACATCCTGGGTATTGTCTGAAGTGACATAAGTCCTGAGTGATTTTCTATTAACATATATTCTCCTTGTATCAAATCAGTGAACAAAACCCACAATGACTGAGTCAAGAGTCTACTTTTTTTTTTTTTTTTAAATAACATGCAGTAACTAAATCAGGTGATCGTTCTAAAAATTTCATTGAAGATGATCACAGACTTCTTGTTAAGTATTTCGCAGTAAAGCATAAGAAACCAACCTTGATTTTCACTCCAGCAGATTTTATACAAAAACAATTTTATTGTCCCCAGACTCCAATATGCTGCAAATCTAATACACATTTCATCTCCTAAGTGAAGTTAAAGGGGACAAGGGGGCAGAAGAAAACAGGGAAAATATCAAAAACTCTCAAAAAAGTACTCAAGTGAATGGGTCTTGCTTGTTGGTTTTTTTTTTTCTTTTTGTTTGTTTGTTTTTATTATTTTGTTTTATTTTTTTATGAATAGATATCTTTTTTAATTACAGATGCTGAGTATTTCTGAAGAGATTTAATTCTTTGTCTTCAGACAAATAACCTGTCATTAGATTGACAGTCTTGACCAGGAGCAGTTCCTCCTGCAAATAATTTCATAGGAAACTGTCAAGGAGTCACCCCATGGGTTCAGGGAGAGGTTCTGATTTTACTCAAATGATTCATGATATTACAGTGTTATGTTCTTTTTGGAAGTTTGGTGTTCATGGTGATGTAATTTTCATGTTTTGAAATATTGTGTCTTTTGTTTTTCCTTCAACCTGCCTGTTTTTGGTGTAGTCATCAGTCAAGGAACACGTTCCTCTAAAGTAGTACCATGAGTTCTCATAAAAAGATACTCTAATTGTCCAGGCACTTGCACAGCCCAGCTCTGTTTATAATAACCTCAGGAGGAACCTCCGTGTCAGAAATAGCTTATTAGGGAAACTGAAAGTGTTTAAGTATTCCATAACTTGTATGAGGTAAATGTAAACATTCCACCTGAGCAAACAGCAAAGGGGGACATGCCATTACAAATTTTGAACAAGTGACACCAGAGCAAAATATGAACCCAGGACAGAACAGTGTGACTGACTCAAAATAATTTTAAAACTAAGAATTTACGAAGAAAACCGGGATTTGCATCAGTCCCATGGACTGAACACAAAAAATAAGGAAAAATAAAAGGTACTTCTTTTAGAAACAGCTGCATCTAGTCTTAGCATGACTTGGTCACTCACACAGATTTCAAACACAGGGTCTGTAAAAAGTCCTAAAAACAAAGCCAGAAGCATTTGAAAAGATATTATGTATACACCAGCCCAACTTTTCTGCACTATTAGCTTTTGCCAGTTGTGTATGCGCGTCTTTTACAAGCATGTGACATGCTTCTTGCATTGAAAGTAAGAGACCCATGTTGGACCCTGAGGTTTCAAAAGGTATGTGTGCTTTGTGTCCAAGTATTGTCTATCTAACAATGGAGCTATTCCACGGAAGCAGCAGAGCAGCCGCTTCTCTCTCCCCAGCCTTTGTAGAACAAAGCGCCAGGCTCCTCAGGAGTCAACTTTGTTGTTTCACTGTTGTATAACAAGCCGTCATCCTGCTACAGGCACCAGTGTCCGCAGGCCCCCCTACAGGAGCCAAGAGTTCAAAAGCAGGGCTGGGTTTATATGGTTTAATTTGATGTGTCAAGAGTCTTTATTACAAGCATTCTTGCAGTGTTTGCTGTTAACACTCAGAAAATAATGTGTCAAATTTAGACAGGATACAGGCAGGGACAGAGGAGAGCTCTGGCAGCATCTCTTACTTGCTTTTATAGAAAATGCAGTTTTCAGGGCCAGCATGCAAACCACCAAGAAAATACTTCAGCATGCTGTAGTATTGATCTTTCCTGAATATCAGGTGACATTACAACCAATAATGTTTGCCACTGGTGATATGATCTTTGCCCCTTCCCTATTTCCTTGGTGGTTGCTTCCAAGGAGAGAAAAAACAAGTTTACAGATAAACAGTTTGTGGCGAGATGAGTCAAGCCAGATGTGAGTTAAAATTACAGTATTTATGATGGTTTAATATTCTCTCACCTAGTGTATGTTTAGCTCTCATTCAGACTCTTGGGAACAATATGACAAAGCAACATCCCATGTAGTAAATGCTCAGTAGAAGTCCCTCTGCCAGAGATAACATACTGCAAATACTACTGTGTTCAATGAACTCAGCATAGGAAAAGACACTTATCATCAACATATTCTTCAAGGAATCAGATCAAAAAGAAAAAATGTGGAACCACAACCAAAAAGAGTTGCTGACAGACCAAGCACTTCTGGAAACCTATTTTCTTCTTCCATGTCTATTGCACAGGCACCATGGTAATAAATGATTCAGGTATATTCCTCATCAAATCCAAGAAAGATTACATACTTCATGGTAATGATAGGCAGGAGGACAGAATGATTTAAAAAGTACTCTGATCGTTCCTGTTTCTCAAAATACCTGCACCTATTTTGATTTATAGCTTAAACCTCCTGGCTCCAGCTAATCCTTTCAGAAATAAAATGGACATACCAGGCAATAATAGTCTACATATAAATGAAAAAGCTTTTCTTTTCCATTAACTCATTGACTCATTCATCTTTTAAGACTCTGCTCCAAAACATCTTTCTTACAGCAAACCCTCTGCCACTGGCATTCATGCATGAACTGTTTATCATAACTACTGACAAAAAAGAAACAAAAGCAAGCTGCTTATTTGTACAAACAAGAGAATGGTCTTGTGGTTAAGATACTTTGCCTGTGACTGAAGACCTATGGATTCCCTTCTTTATGCAGAACCATGATTTTCATGAATTTGCACACTTGCCCCACCTCTTCTCTTGATTCTCTTTCTGTTAAAGAGAACATTATGATAACAGGGCTTTCAAATCACCCTGGGACAATGTAAGTATTTGCTTCATCTTGCCAGTGAAAAACACATTCACTGGCTTTAGTTGCATATATGAGTAATTAGGTTACCATAAAGAGTTCTATACTGTAATCTTCCATCTACACCAACTTTCTTAACTAAATTTTCCCTACATTCTGTATCTATACTAAGAGTTCTGGACAAGCAAAGACCAGCTGAGCAAGAAGACCAAACCTTGTTATGATAAGTAGATAGACACCATGCAAGGAAGGTAGCCCAAGGCAACGGGCAGCTGGATAGAAAACAAAGAAAATTCCTTTTTCATAAATGAGCTCCTCCCCAGCAGCAAACAAACACGCCTAAACTAGCTTTGTACAGTTCAAATAAAACCACCACAACTCTACCTAGCAACAGGCTCCCTTACAGGGATTACATGATCTAACATAAGCATATATGCCACTCTGCTGTGTAATGTTTCCCCACTTTCCTTCAAAAGAGTAAAGCAGAAATCCTATGGGCATGTGAAAGGATATGTATATCTTGTGTGCTGTCATACTGCCTTCTAAACAGTACATCAGTATGTTGATGTACAGTGCAACTGTGACAAAATGGTCTTTGTCAGTGGTAAAAGAGAAGGAAATGAGGTTTGAGGTCTTTTTCTGCAGGTCTTATACACTTGTCTTCAAATTGCACTGCCTGCCTTTCTTCTTCATGCACTCCCTTGGCCATTAGCACCCCTATTCAAGATTCGAAGAATACATCATTCATTAAAGATAAAAAAAAAAACACTCTTCAGAGAGCTGCTCTGTCTTCTTATCATAGCACCAATCACCATATTTTTAATCGCTGTCATGTCTGCATCCCTGTGTTTGCATGCCCTTGTGCTCAGGAACCTTATTATATTTTCAAACTGCAGAGACCCATGCACACTATTTATAAATAACAGAAGTAATTATTACTAGTAAATAATACATACTTGGTCATTTAAGTCAGCCTGGAGAATGAATAAAATAGGCAAACTTACAAGGCATCACTTTAAAAGACTTCTTATATAATTATTATGAAATTGCATTAGGCTATGACTCATTCTTGCAAATGCAGGCTTCATTGAGGGTAATTAAAATAGGTTACTATCTCTTCAAGGCAGTGACTCATAGGCTGCTGCCCATAGCGGAGTGCAGGGAAGTCAGAGAGAAGTTCCCCTCTTCCCACTGAAAAGCAATAACAGCTTATTAAAGCAATGGGTAGGATCATTTTGTCCTCCTCTTTACTTCCTTTAGCCAGCAGGTTTGATTTTTTTCCATATTCAAGAAATTAAATCAACTACATATCAACTAAATGTCTCAGTAGGACTTTAGGGAAAAAAAAAAGAGGAGGTCTAAACACAACAGCATTCTATCCAAATACCATTTCCCTAAATAAGTTTTTGTAGGATTAAAAAAATGGTCTTAGCTGTGTGTAGCAATATAGCAGTCACCTCAAGTTGTTAACTGTAAGGTGGCATACTTATTAGGTATATATGGATCATTTCATAATAGAATTCGAGTTTCATCTGAGATTGCACTAAAATGACCCAAGAGCTAAGAAGAGGAAATTGTGTCATTCTCGTCTGATACTATGGGAGGAATTATAACAAGACAGGTGATGTTAACCTCTGAACAAATGTATATCTGCACAATAGCTGAAAAGAGTTTATATTCTCAAATCTTTCCTAAAAATACATGTCTTAGCTGAGTCAGATTGAAATAATTCACACAATTTGTGAATTGGGTCACCAAATTACAAAGGTACTGAAGAAAAAAAAATAGTATAAAAGACAGAATTTAGCTGCCCCTCTATCTCACACTCTAGCTCTAATGACAGCTCATAAGTAGTTCTTTGTTTATTGCTACCTTGGTTTTCCATTCTTTTCAGCTGGTGTTCTGTGTTCTGCTTTGCTAAATGCATCTTATTGCTTTATACGTATATACTTTTCAGCTCTTTTGATGTGGGAAAATCCAGACATCAAATACATTTCTCATTGATATTCTTAACAGTATTTCCTTTCAGAAGATTGCTGTCCACATGATGAGAATTAACTTAGAGAAAAGAGCATGCTTTACAATATATAAATTAATCTAAAATCTACCAATGCTGGGAAATGTATTTTGGGGGAATACATGATTAAGCCGATCATGTTAAAAGAATGCTTTCTCATTACAAACCCCTTTGCAATAACACAGATTAGAACTGTAGGAATCTATGACAGTTCAGTATTAATTAAAAAGCTTATTTTCCTTAAAGCTTACCATTTCTGCTAAAGCTTGCAAAAAGCTCCACAATATCAATAATGGGGTCCATGCAGAGTTTAACCTATTATATGAGCCTAATAAGAATGAATTGTGTTAAGGAAGCTGCCAGAAATACTGAAGGAGATGAAGAATTAATGATGCCCAAGTCAGGGTAACTTAAGACAGTGCTTTAAACATTTACCTTCTCTTTCAGGCTTTCCAAGCACATTCCAAATATTGAGTGGTTGCTTTATCACTTTCTTTGGACTGAAGGGTAAACACAAGGAAAAACTTTTTCCCAGTGAGGGTGACATGTGAGCTCTGGAATGGGCTGCCCAGGGAGGTTGTGGAGTTTCCTTCTTTGGAGACATTCAAGACCTGACTGGAAGTGTTCCTGGGTGACTTAGTCTAGGTGATCCTGCTCTGGCAGGGGGGTTGGACTAGATGTTCTTCTAGATCCCTTCCAACCCCTAACATTCTGTGATTCTGTGTGATTCTGTGAAGGGGACATTGACGTATCATCTCAACAAGCCCCTTCTGAATATAAAGCATGATATTGTACATTGGCCTGAGGGCCTAGAAGGTAGAGTGGAATTAATCTAGTAATCTGTTAAAGAGTTTTAACTGCTAATGTATTTATTTTCCTTGTTGGGAATTAAGATTGTAAATGCTAGAAGCAATCTGCTTTGGAACTTGTACTGAGGTTTCCAAGTATCAATGGTTTATCGTAGAGCATAAGGCCATTTGTATAAAAAGAAAAGTGTAAATTTACTTTTTTGCAATTGTGCTGATCTATCTGGGACAGAGTTAATTTCCCTTATAGCTAGGTCTAACATTTGTGGCTAGAGTGGTGTTGATAACATACCAGTGTTTTGGCTATTGCTGAGCAGCACTTGCAGAGCATCAAGGCTGTCTCTCCAACCTTTTGCACCAAAGGCCAGTAGGCTGGAGATGGGCAAAAGGCTGGGAAGGGGACATGACACAAACTGACCAAAGGGATATTTCCTACTATATGACGGGATGCTCAGCAATAAAAGTTGAGAGAAAGGGCATCAAGGGGCAAGAGGAGGGGGGATGGGTAGTTAAAAACATTTGTTTTTCAAAGCAAAGACTACACATGCTGAGGTCCTGCTTCCCAGGAAGTGGCTGGATGTCACCTACTGATGGAAACTAGAGAATGCATCTCTCCATTTTGCCTTGCTTTTGTGTGCAGCCTTTGCTTTTCTCATCAAACTTCCTTTATCTCAACCCATGAGCTTGCTCATCCTATTTTCTCCCCCTGACCTTTTGTTAAGGGGGAGTGAGAGTAACTTGGCATGGAGGGGAGGGGAGGGTGTTTAGCATCCAGCCAAGGTCCACCCAGCACAATAATATTCATTGATTTTTTAACCTCATATGCTTTGACAAGCTAGAACTTTCAGTTCAGGAAGAACTGAAAGATCTTTCATAGATTATCATTGCATCTGGCTGTTCCTCATGCCTCATTCATACATATCCTTATGGTTCAGCTCTTCATGTGATACAAGATATAAGCTCACACCATACCTTAGGTATTGCACCAATACCATTCATTAGGTGTTGCATAAATTTATTAAACAGAAACATCACTTTATCTTTTTGTGATACCACTTTCCACAGTGTCTCTCTTGTATAAAATGAGGTTTTAATTTGAAAGCAGCGAGTCATGAACACACAACAGCACTCTAAAAATCCGCACCACAAATAAACATCTACTCAGCAGAGAGGTGCTAATTTTGTGACCCAGAAATTCAGAAGATCACATTAAAAATCCTTAGCTGATATGTTCTGTCAATTATAATGACATTTATCAGTGTTCTGGCAGCTCTTTATGCTATATATTCTTGGGACTGGACTTCTAGGAATCAAAAGAAAATCTCCTGTGACACTCAACTAACTGTCAGAGTCCCTACAAACACTTTGGGAGCTGTTCACCAGACAAGGCTGACACTGGAGACAAAATTTCTAAAATATTAATGATATACAACTTAAAAAAAATCAATGGCAGGAAGAAAACACATCCAAATTATTCACATAATTACACAGTGGTTGAGGTTGGAAAGGACCTCTGGAGATATCTTACCCAAGCACTGCTCAAGCAGGGCCACCTAAAGCCAGTTGCTAGAAAAAGAGGAAAATACTTAAACTACATTCTACAGACACTAGAAAAAACATACAGAAGAGACAGAAGAAAACAATTTTACAGCCCATGGAACTCAAGTTCTTACTGCAGAAATTTTACACAGATATATTTTGGGGGACAGAGGTGATGGGAATTGTATTTTCAAAAATTGTTTTTATTTTATTAAGCTGGGTAGTTCTTAAACTTCATTTTAATCATGTTTCCTTGGCATAATTGTACTGTCCTATGACTAAGATGTTATAAATAAACTCCATCTATAAATGACTCATAGCTCTCAAATATAATAGATAATATCAAATTCTGGAAGTAATATACACTCAATGCGTTATTAGTGCAGCAGCATTTAAATATATTTAAAATACACAAACATGACCAAAAAATCCATTGCCATTGTAATAGTGCAAAATGATACTTCAAATAAATCTTATTGTCAGCTGCATGTGGAACTTTAAAACACAGCACTGGTTTGGTCCACAAATTTTCCTTTTGCAAAGAATTCAGAAAACTCTCTAATGCCATGTCCAGGATGTTACTGGTTACCTAATATCCACTCAGCCTTCCTTCATATAATTTAGAATTTTACCTCAAAAAGTGCCTTGGGATATTTCAAGTATGAAGGGAACAATTTAAATCCCATTTTTATTCTCTGTCATGCCAAGGGGTAAAAGTAATAGCCTTATGCAATGTTGCACCACGTTGCATAGGCTGATGTGATATTACATAACACTGGCTAGGTACTGAAAGAAACAAATGTTTTCAACACACCCAGAAAAAGCCCTAAACGCAGGGGTCCTTTCAGAGCCCTGAATGAGCACAACAATATAGACACTGCAAGCAACAAATCTGCCTTTCAACTGAACTCATTCAGACAGACATGAAAGACCAGTGCTCCTGTTGTGCTCACTTTGCTGAGGAGCGAACCGGAAAATGTTCTGTTAAATGTCCCAACAAAAGCAACTGGATCTTGTATTGTAGAATAATGTTCATTTTTTTAAATAAAAAAATTACAATACTGATGACTACACAACCTTTGATGATCATTTTTGGATATTTTCTTTGTATTTTAATTACAAAACTAAAGTTTTAAATTACGTTCATTCGATGTTTGTCTACACTTCTGTGGAAAAGTAAGGGATGTTCAAGAAGCAAGCTATAATCTCAAAGAATAAAGGCCCAATACTGCATCTACACACCGTTCCCTCTATGTGTTACCTCGCCGTTGATCAAGCAGGACAAGCTAAGCTTCAGAGAATTCCCTAACAATATGTAACCAAATTTTACTTTCTTCCTTACTTTTTTATACATTCAGAAACTATTTTACTTTCTACATCCATAAAAAAAAATAATCTCAGAATACAATGAAAATAATGTTTTTATATTAAATAAAAAAGCACTGCTGAGCAGAACATGTTAGCCTTTATTACTCCAGACACTGCTCAAGGAATATACTGCTACTGTAACAGAGAGACAGTTGATGAATAAAGATCTATCTGGGAGCAATAAGTGCATGACTTCAAAGTAAGATGGTTTCTAAGAATCAGATTTCAGAAATGGCTGAGAGAAGAAAATAAAAACATAAGAGAGCAGAATTTTAAGCAAAGGGTAAGACTATATTTTAAAGTACACATTGTTCACAAAGTAATTACACTAACCCTTTAATGTAGTGTTGATAAAACAAAGATGGTAGCATAACTGGCAGACGTTCTCACAGGAGGCTTGCATGCTCA
This sequence comes from Corythornis vintsioides, assembly GCA_025447755.1. NCBI lineage: Eukaryota > Metazoa > Chordata > Aves > Coraciiformes > Alcedinidae > Corythornis > Corythornis vintsioides. The sequence continues at coordinate 12,570 of JAOEGS010004004.1, forward strand.
GATTCTATAGTTTTTAGTTCCCTCTCCATTTTACATTTTAACTGCTCAATTACTGATAAAGCAGATATTCACTACACTAAGTATTGTATAGTTAATACTTTGGATTTAATCTTCTTTTTAATATTAAAAAAATATGCCAGTTAACTTCTGATAACAACATACTTTTTTCACACTTAAATCTTGAGAGCTCTAACTGTAAAAAAGGCAGGAAATGACTGAGAAAAAATTGCCAAACAGTAACATTTCAAGTCATCATTTTGCTTTTGAAATCAGAACATAAACTCTGTGCTTGCAAAAATAATTTATAACTAAACTATAGCATATGCTGGATTTAAATGTCCTAGTGAAGGATGTCATCAATCCCAAGGAGTGGTGGTGGAGTTAAATCAAGGTGGCAGCCAGTTACAAGTGGCGTTCCTGAGGGCTCAGTATTTGGACAGGTCATGTTTAGCATCTACTTCAGTGATCTTGATAGGGAGGTATAATGCACCTCAGTAAGTCTGCAGATGACACCAAGATGGGTGGGAGTGTCAATCTGCTTTAGGGTGGGGATGTTCTACAGAGAGACTTGGACAGAGAGGATGGACAGTCTCCAGCTTCTTCCTCACCTCTCACTCAGAACATCAACGGAGGACTCTGTCTGCCCATTCTGACTTTGATTCCGATCTGTACGTTCCTGAATCTGGCAGCAGAATCCAGCTCCTGAACATAGCTCCCATCTGCTGCTAGGCCCAGTCTGGGACTCTCCTGGTACCTGCTCCATATCATCAGTGGTGACAGTGACATATTGGCCATCAGGGGGGCTGGGTTCAATACTGGTGCTGTACATATTTGTATCTATTCAAATTTTTATTATTATTATTTGCATTTGCATTTTTATGAAATCTGTTTCTTTTTCTAATCACTAAGTCTCTCTCCCTTATTCCTTTTCTCTTCCACTTTGGGAAGGAGGGGGGATAACAGAGAGAGATTGTTATAGGCCTAAGGGACTGCCCTGACCCTAAATGTTGCATAGTGAAATGCAGCTGATTTATGATAATTTCTTTTCACAAATAAAATGTATTAATTGTTTTTAAAATTTAAATTAAAAAAAAAGTTTGAGGCATACTGTAACTTTAAAACAAAATTCTCACTTTTATCACTCTAAATTAGACTAGCAGAGATTATTTTCTGAGTTAGAGGAAAGTCACACTAAACATACATAACAAAGAGCACATTATTGTTAGAAACCTTGTCCCCTTGCACACTTTAGTGCTAAGGGATGTTTTAAGTAAGTACATTACAATAATAATAAATAAAAACTCATCTCAAGTTTATCAGAGTTCATACACTTCAGTCAGACAGATAACAATGTTCTGTCTGCCACAAATGTTATCTAATAATTATTTCATTTGTAAACTATTAAAAATCTGCTTTTACACTATTTTATATTTAAACTAAACCAAACCATCAGTGCCAGAACAGAGTGTACCTGAGAATGATAGGTTCAGTTTAATGGATGCCTCAAAGTCATCCCAATTTACATGCAAGATACAAATGCAAAGTTTAACTGCCGATTAATAACATCTGTCTCTTTCATGTCCCAATCCCAGGAATTAATCTTGAAGTCCAAGTCCCAGAGAAGAGAGGAGAAAGGTGATTTATAAACTCCACTAACAGAAAAACAGGTTGGAAGGAAGCTGAAAATGTCACTGCTTCTTCCTGCTTCCCAGGGCAGGACAGATGTATGGTACATAGCCTGTCCTCAAAGTCTTTCCCTGAGGAGCTCTCAAGGATCTCCTGGCACATCCACCCATTCTCCAGCCAGCCTTCTCCAAATGTTGTTATCATTCCAAAGAAAAAGACCCAGAGGGAATGTACAAGTCCCAACAGAGAACAGCTATTAGTTTCATACAGCTTAATATATTCTCATTGTCTGAGGAAAATCACAACACAGTCTAGTTTGTCACAGTATTGCAGTCTAAGCTAGAGGACGCTAGTTTTTCTTTCCAAAGAAAAATCCTAGATCCTGAGGTGTTTGCATGTAGGCAAAAATTGCTTCATGGATCACCACCAGTTTGTCATAGAAAAGAGAAAAAAACCATTTCAGTAATACTCATGGCTCACTGTGTCTGGAGCCAAAGACCATGTTAAAGTGATTTTGAGCTGGAGCAATGCTTATGCCCAAGAAGGAGGCTCTACCCAGCCTTTTTGCAGAGAAAATGGTGGAAGAAGCTAAGGTTGGTCTGAGCAAGGCCATTCTCTGCAGAAAGGGAAGTCATTCTCAATACTGGAAAAACAAGACAGAAGAAATACTGTGAAGTGTTGAGAAAAACAGTAACACAGAACAAGAGAGAACCATCTGGGATAAGGCAGACCCAGTTGCACATTAACAGGGGTGACAAATAATATAAATGAGAGTACGAATGTACTGTGTTCTCTCTTTGCTTTCCTGATTATCTTTAGTTATAGGCTGCATGAATTATGTAGGGACCCAGCTCGCCTGTGCAAAGATAAAAGCCAAGTCAAAAAGCTCACTATACTTTTTACTTACCATTTCCATCTCATTTATTGTAATAAATTGGTGATATCTGAATCCTATGCAAAACAGGACTGAAAATCCCTGAAAACCAAGGAAAGACTAGCCTCCATCCAACAAGGCAGTTACTTATGGGCCTGGCTGCAAGTGCACATAGTCCCATTGAAACTGGAGCTTGAAAAGTGATAGTACTAGGGTCCTCATGGGATGTGAGATATGTCTTTGCAGTTATCAGACAAGAAGCCTTAAATCATACCTGGTGCTATCCATATACATGCTGTATTCTTTTAATACACTGAAAATAGCTTGTCCACACACCGTGCTTGCTTATGAAGTGACATGCTTGCTCATCACTGAAGACACTGGAGGCCCACTAAACCAAGATGTACTGATGCCTCTCATATAAGCCAGTGATGAACAGCTTTCATTTCAGTCACATCCTATTTTGTGTGTGCCATAGTGACAGCCATTCCAGTGCTCTGAGTGATAAAGGGACTACAGAAAACACATCACAGTAATGAAAAATTTATACTAGTGTAAATAATTAACACTCCTCCTTTCTACTGAACACAAAAGTAATACTAAGATGAATACAAAAGCAACAGTAAACCCATACCAGGCAGCTGAAACCAATTTATCTATGATAAATTTCAGAAGCATCACATTCTCTCTCAAAAGAAAAATCTTTGTTAGGTCAGGATATGTTGGATATAAAGTGATACATTGCATATTTAGTTCTTTTTTTTTTTTTTTTTTTCAAAAGAATGAAGTTGGCTTGTAAATCAGATCTGCCTGATAAAAGTAATGTGGTTTGTGTTTAGGCTCAACAAAGTAATGTGCTGAACTCTTCAAGTACTGGAGACTATATCACTTTCTCTAGTTCTGACACCAGCAATCTTGTTGCCATTTGATTTTGTTCCCTTTGTAATTTTAGGTGCTATTCAATTAGGTGCCACTACAATAATTTTTTCCACAATTAAAATCCAAGTCATGGGTTTTGGATACAAATTCTTGGGTAGTACTTACCATAAATGCAGGGCTTAATATAGAGGCATGTGTGTCCTACTAGAAAAAAAACCAACAAACTTTTGTCTCTTATTTTCTTTGTGTTCTAATGGGATGGCTTTAAATCCCTTAGATTATACAGTGTTCTCAAAGCCGTTCCAAAAGCACAAAGTATACCCAAATTAAAATGTTAAGGTTGTAAAGACCAGTACTCAAAAGGGAAAAAGCAATGCCAGAAGGAAGGACAATGTAAATATAGACTCATTGCTCGTGTGCATTAATGTAATGCCATTAGTCACTTGGTCCCTTGCTCTTTATTTACAGGCTTTTTCTTTCAGTCACTGCACATAATGGAGTTGTTCTAGTATGAATGAAATGTGCAATGACAAAGGTTACTTTCTGCAGTTTCTCTGCCTCAGTTGATGACAAAGCTAGAGAACAAAAGATGAACAATCTTGGCTAAACTCAAAATTTCTTTCACCTATAGAATTTCAATGTTCTCCTTCAGTTACAATTACATATTTGAGATGGAATACCTTGTTGAACAGTTTAGGGTCACCTGTCCTGTTTGATCCTCCCTGCATTTGTGGCCTTTTACTTTCTGCACCCCTTAGTGTGGTACACAAGATCCAGCAGCCTTGGTCTGCATGCCAATCCTTGGTACTCACTCTAAATATGGGGTGTTTTCACTGCTAGAAGCAGACACTGACTGTGAGAACACACTATGAAAGTGCATTTAGCTAGAAGAACTGAGCTGAAAAGTAAAATAACTGAACAGAATTAGTTCTGTTCTCACTCAAATCAGGACAGTGCTCCAAGTTACAGTTAAAGGGAAAAATATTTCCTGCAAGATGGAGATTTAGATGAGGGTTTTTTTTCTGTAAAAAGAAAAAAAGATATGTAATTTGTTTCATAATTAAGTTTTGAGCTTTCAAGTTTCTGGTACATCAAGACAAAAAGATTGCCTTGAAGCTGCTCACTAGCTCTGGGAAGACACCTGCAGCTGCTTTGTGAGAAGGCAGACTTGTGGGACTGTGCAGCCTCTCATTCACAACTATCCCCTGACAGGGCCAGGCCTCAGGGTTCCCCTCTCCAAAGCCTTCAAGCACTCCAACTAGCCCAGGCCATCAGCAGACAGAGCTCTGGTTCCTAAGCAAATATCTTATTTTTCTTCCCTGGACAGCTTATTTGAGTTGAAATGCAACTGCCTGATTCCCCTGATGCCCTCGTGTGTTAGTGAAGTCAAGGAAGAGCCAAGTAATTTCTTTAGCCTCAACCTCCAGAAAGGCTGTTTTGGACTGACACGTTCTCATCTCCAAGACCATCACTGCAAGGAAGGTATGTTGCCTTCAGAAAGTGCACTCAAGTACTCAAGCTGCAAGGAGGACTATTGGGACCAGTGGGCAAATGTCCCCTGCACTTTAGCAGTCTCGAGTAACTCTCTCACCTCAGTTACAATGCAAGGTTTGATGATGAAGCTTGTCCACGCTGTTGGGTACTCAACTCCAGGCAAGAGGGAAGATGACTTTATGTACCTGCATTTCTCTGAAGACAAAGAAAAAAGCCCTGTCCCCAGGGTCAAGGGAAGAACATTTGCATGGGGCACAAGGAAGGCATGCTAACAAGTGGAGGTTACATGGAGCAGTGCCTGCCCCATACTGACATTTCTTTCACAGAAGCAGTTGGGTATTCTTGTACCTGGGCCAGGATTTCTGTGCCAAAATCTGACTAATAAATAAACCTCTGTGCCTTCCTTCTAAACCTGTTTCATAACACAATCATTTTTTACAGACAGGGAAACAATATTTTTGTGAGAGTCCATTTGAATATGTCATTTTTTTCTTTGTTTCTTTCTTCATCCTTTTTCACCGTGGTGTGACGTGACCCTTGGTTGTTGGAAGTCACGTGCCCAGCAGCACCCGGGGGAGAGTTGTGTGCACTGTATGGGTCTCAGAGTATGTAGGGGTCATATTAATTTCTTTTGAGAGTTCCTTAAAGACATTTGATTCCTGTGACATGAAAGAAGTTATTAAATAACAAACTTTAAAAGATTGGTGTTACCACTTCTCCTCAGGCTGCAGCCAGGCAGTGAGGGGGAGGAGGAAAGCAATAATAATATGAGCTGCAGAGGACACTGAGACTGCAAGTGCTAATGAAAAGACTCATTATTCACCAGGATTTCATGCTGAGAAGTTAAACTCAGCTGTTTTCTGTAGCAGTTGTTGGTTCTCTCTGCTGCATCACCAGTGACTGCACAAGGTGTAACACTGTCACTATCTTGCTGCCATAATTTCACTTTGTCAATGGTGATGAAAAGCCCAGATGTCAATTTGCTGTAATGTGACTTTATAAGTGCTCTACTGGTGTAAGAAGACCAGTATTAAATATCTGTTGAGGAGAAGCTTTCCTTGTTTCCATGTGACAAGAAGAAGCTAATGTAAAGAACCTGAGACACACCAAGGAAGACTGGGGTGAATGAGTGTGCATGCATGTTTCATATTTCTTGTACTGGGAACAGTATGTTTGCAATCTAAATCACACCCCTAAAGAGGACTGGATATCCTGAGCAGCAGATAGAAAATGTGTCAGCTGTTTTTTAGACAGTTCTGTTTTGAATATGGCCTCCAAGCCATCTTGTTGGTCAGTGAGCATAAGGTGTTCCCATTCCTGAATGTGCGCAGTGAAAAACATGTGAACTGTCTTCAGAGAGAGTAGAAATTATTTTCATTTTAATTAGTAAATCAAAAAGAAAGAACAGTGATCCAAAAATACTTCCAATACCAAACCAATGAATCAAGTAGGTATATCTTTTTATCTTTTTTTCCCCCCCAAGACTGAAATGTTCTTTTCTTCAATTCACGAAACCTCTGGAGCTGTCTGAGAATTCTTTAAAGTTTTCAATGCATTATAATACCCTCATATTATGGCATGTTCTTAATAGTAGCCTTCCACAAAATGTTCAAATATTCATATAATGAGGAAAAATGTTTTAGTCATCTGCAGTGGAAGTTCAAGGGTTTAAAATGCTTCCTTTTCAGACACACATTCACTCACATCTGCCTTTAAACACAGCAGATGATCTCTTCTTAAAAGCATCACAAAAAGCTTCATGAATGTATGGATTCACAGTTTCCCTCTAGAGTCAGAGGATGAGTCTTAGGAACACTCAAACGAACAAAGGCAGTCAGGGGTTTGCATTTTAGGCCTATAAAGCACAAAAAAAGCGCAACTGTACCAGTGGGCCTGGGAAACCCACACCCATGTTTTGCAGAGACCCCCCCCCGGATTAATCTGATGCCTTCTGCCAGGCTGCAGTACCCCCTGAATCAGCTCTCACCATGCAAGAGCCACAGCAAAGTGCAGGAGTATGTGCAGAGATGCTTGCTTTTTCATGCCCACTTACATCCATGCCTCTTTAGAAACTTGTTCTCTCACTATGTATTTTATTCTGTGCTTGTGATTGTGAGGAAGCAGCTTGGAAAGGGTATGAAAACAGAACCTCTGAACTGTGACTAGGACATCGTTGTTCTTGTACACACGCTTCATGTCAGCTGCTATATCCTTTCCAAAATATGAAATCTTGTTAAAGGTATGTGATGCATAAGAGCACCATTTTTCACCAGATTTTTTGCTGATTCATTTTGTATCTATCTGAAGTAGATAGGAGGAAAAGCTGGTTATATTTTAATACATGTTGTAAATAAAATAAACATGTTCAGAGCCCAGAACACTTAAAAAAAACCAAACAAACCATCTCCAACTGTTAATACAAAAAAAAAGGAAAATTTTACCTACACAGCATTTCCCCAGCAATTCCTAAATAGAGTTAGGGGTATCAGAAATTATGCAATAAGTCTGTTGGTGATTCTGAGGGTAATTATGCATATTGAAGACGTCTCATCAACTTGAGTAACTTGTGGTTTAGATTTCATATTTAACATACTGCTAACTTAAGTCAAACTCTGAATTTAGTATTTTGTATAATAAAGCTAACAATTCCTCTAATTGGTCAAATACACTTTCAGAGAAAACTAATTAGCTAAAAAAACCCCTCAACATTACTCTATAGAGGCATTGTGGTTTCTCTTTGTCTGAGAGCTGGATAAAAATATTTAAAGCAATGGAGATACTTGAATGAGATGGTTACAGCCTGAAATCATTCCATACGAATTACCACTCTCTGTAGTGCCAAGAATTCCCTCAAAGGAGCCGCAAATGCTGATGGCAAGGACTGAGAAATATCCTACTGGTTGGAGTCCATTTTAAATTGTCATCCATGGGTAGTTAAAGTTCCTATCATACTGGCAGTTTTCTCTGGCTCGCTGATCAGGAAAACAGAACTGCCTAGTTCTTCCCCTAATGAAGGATTAGGACTTCATCCTGCAGGCACCAAACATCATCTTATTTTACAACCATTCATTTCTCAGGGTCATTGACTTAATAGCACTTTCAGAAGATATATATTCAAGCAGCCCTCCTTCATCACCATTGTACTTTTTAACCCTTACTGCTGTACGGTACTTCAGAGCTCTTTGAAATAACAGAAATAGGTTTTCAAATAAGTCACTCTTCGTTCTCAGTTAAGGACATGACATTTGTACATCTTTTGTACAACCCTTTTTGTACTTTTGTACAATTTGTACATTTGACATTTGTACAACCCTTCTCTCTTGTCTTTCATTCAAACCATGGGCGTAAGCTACCCCAAATGTACTTTCTTAATTAAAATTAATTGCAATCACAACGTCTTTACCTTTTTGTAAGTAAAAAACATTGCTCATGGTGAACTGCACCCAAATTCAATGCTTTGTTTTGTATGTAGCAAGGATTACAGAAGTACGCATTATTATCTTGGTTACGGTGGTGTGCTGAGACCAAAGCAGAGATTTTCTGTGTTTGAGATGTAGGACAGGCCTTTTATGATAAAGCTGCTGCTGTTGATCCTGTACCAATTGAGATGTACTGGTTGCACTGATTCTAATTTGGAGAGTAGAAAGCATAGGGAATTATTGAATGCAGCCATGTGGTCTCTGACGCCTTTTCCTCTGTGGCCCTAGCCCCCTCTAAAGAGCAAGACTAATATGCTTCCATTTGATAAAGCAGAAAAAGACCTTCACATTTTAGTAGCCAGCATATTTCTCTTATGTGAAATAGAGACCATACCTTGGATTTAATACAAGAGTAACTAGGTCATTAAATAAACTGGTGACCTACCAAAAAGGACATAGAAGCATCTGTATGGGCAAGGTTTTATGTAAACATTTCATTCCAATAGCAAACAGCTATCATTAGTCCTTTAACATGCACTTTGCATAATCATCAGATAATGCCCAGCCTTCTCTCCTGTTTCATACATTTAAAACTCTCCTTGTCATCTATTATCCTCTTGGTATATGTCTGCATTGCCACGCAACATTGTGTTGTGTAACTCCTGGACAGATTACCCTATTTTGCAAACTCAGTTTCACTGTAAGCTAACAAGCATCTGCTAAATTAAGTTTGTAATAAAGCTACATCCATTGCAGATCACCTTGGATTGTAACTGTTGATGAACTTAAAAAATTATTTGTTTTATTTATTTTTCCTCTGTGCCAAGATACTCAGAATAGCTACACTCGTGCACCAAATGCATTATAGCATTGGTACACCCTGGACTCCACTTTATTATTTTTGATCATTATTCTGCTTTGAATTTTTGGCTCTTTTATCTCTGTAGCATGAGATTCTAGTAGGTTCTTGTGATGAGAGGTCAAACTAAATAAAAAGGGCCCTGCTGGTTCTGTCAATGACATTCAAACATTACTGTGCTTTGTAGCAATAATACCTTTCGTGCTACTATATTCTGTAAGCAATTCCAGTGGAATCCCTGTTCTGAGTGGTTTATTATAACTCAACCATAAAAATGTGCTTTGGGCTGAAATTGGATTTATAAGATTTCTGCCCAGGAGCATATGCTTTGTAAAATTTAATTTAAATCAGCTTAGATGTTTTGTTTTTTGTTTGGTTGGTTTTTGGTTTGTTTTTTTTTTTTTTGTTAGTTTTTTTTTTAAAAAAAGGTTGAAGAATAAAAACAAAAATAGATTGTTAGTCTTTCTTAGCAGAAAAAAAACCAAAAACAAACCAACTCTCACTTTTATTTCTATAACAAGTAGGCATTATTCTTGCCCTTCATGCATATATGTAATTCCATCAACTTTGGGAAAGATATGGGCAGGGCCATGAGAGCAAAGATCGTCTTCCTTATTTTAAATGAAATATGGAGGCTGGCTGGCCAACTATTTGGACTTGGATTTTCTATTGAGGAAAGGCAAAAATAGAAAAAAATATATTATTATTGGGGAAAAAAAAAAAAAAAAAAAAGAGGGTCTACCACACATAAACTACCTTTCACAGCAGTTAACAGAGAGTTCTATGAAATGTCAATACAAAAGATCTAATTCAATACAGTAGAACTCACTTTACAGACCCACTATTACTGTTGTGATTCATGTACACATTTTTTTGTTGTTCAGACAGTTGTTTTTTACAATATTTGGGGGTCGTGGGGGGTGTCCAGTTTTCCATGTTTTCCAAACATCTGGACATATATCTTGCTGAGAGCGCCCAGGCAGAAATATGACAGCTGATTCAAACATTACTGGTGGGCTAACAGTATCCTGTAACTCCTTCTGCAGTTCTTCTCCCTGTGCCAACTCCACAGCATCAGTGACTGTGGCATTTTTTTCAGGGGGGTGGGTTCGGTACTGGTTTTGACCATATTTCTATATATTCCATTTATTATTATTTTAATTAAAGTTGTTCTTGTTTCCTTTTCTAATTGCTAAGTCTCTATCCCATATTCCTTTTCTCTTCCCCTCTGGGGAGGGGGGGGGGGTTAAGACAGACTGTCTGCTATCGGCCTGGGGCCTGCCCTGACCCTAAACTGTGACAAGTCTGCATCCTGGAGATACTGAAAACCCATCTGGACATGGCCCTGGACAAACTATTCTTCCTGACCCTGCTTGACCATGGGGGTTAAGCTAGATGTTTTCAAGATGTCCCTTCCCATCTCAGTGATTCTGTGATTTGATGATCTTACATACTATGTCTCATTCATTATTGACTTGATGTCTCTTCATAAAACATGGCTACTAGCTTATGCCGCCTAGGAGTTGTATCTCCAAACTTGTCCCCATGCCTAGAAAAAGTCTCCCTATAAACTTATGCAAAGCTCCTCTTTTCAAGACTCTGTGTCTGATTTAGCCTTGGTTAATAGTAATTAATTTCACCCTAGGTCTGAAAAGGTTGGGAAAACATCTCTACCATCTGGCCTGGAACAGCTCCTGAATGACCTATGAATGATTTGCTTTTTTTCTCTAAGGCTCCAAATAAGTGCACATCCTTATAACACACATACCTTGGGGCTAAGCAATTATTCACAACACAAGGAAAAAAATAATAAAAAAGTCACTTAAATTCTTAAATGAGCTTGTTTCACTTTCTGATCTCAAAGTGTTTTATGAATACTTCTCTTGGCTCTTTAAAGAACATGGGTTTATTGATGTATGTGGGAAGATGACTTATGGCAGTGGTAGAAAAAATTCAGTCCTCTTAAATGTGAGCTACTAAGTGCTGCAAAAGAGAATGGGTTCTTCAATGCAAGATTCAGACCCCACAGTCTCAGCACTTGTTGCACAATGCTGAAGAACAAACTTTAATGTGATAAACTGAACAAGGTCATTGTTGAGACTTGCTTATTGGAAACTTCCTTCCCTTCATCACTAGGACCATTATGTTTATTTATTTCTAACAAGGAAAAAAAATGTGCTGGAAACCTACCTTTTTCACAGGCATTTCCAGTGAAAGCCAGAGAATATCAGTTAATTAATATACAACTTTCTTTGTTTTCTAAAAAACTCAGATACCATTCAATATTAGCTGAAGGGGTCTTGTCTTATCATATTGGACCTGATATCTTCCTGCACTTTTCATTACACTGATTTCTAAACTTTATGTAACTTTTTACAGGGACTGGAGGGAAAAGAGAAAATGAGGATCTTTAAAATGCATTGAAACCATGATTAAATACATATCAGTGTCAACCAATAACCCTGCATTAATAAGCTATCTAGCAGTAATAAACAAGTACCATGGGAGAAAAAGTTATTAAAAAATAGATTGAGATCTCATTTTCTGATTTATACTGAAGGATTTTTTTTTTAATCCTGCATTTTAATAATGTCTACACCATTATTTATGTTATGGCCAGTGAATTGAGCAGCAGATCTTGCATTTCTAACACCAAAGGCTTCATTCACATCCAGCACCCTCACTTCCAGAGAGACTCAGAGGTCACTGCACCCTGTCTAGAACCAGTAACACAATTGCCCAGTGGAACAGCTTCATTTTCTGACTCCCTGCTGGCCATGATCCTTGGCTCACAGTTTGATGTCAGCAGTCCTGGACTAAATAGGTGTTCCCACCCACCTGAAGATTAGTTTTCCCCAGACCATTACCCCTCTATTTAAGCCAGATGTGAGGAGTGTCACTAAATCTACTAACCCGCTCTGGGTACCAAAGTCCTCAATATATCTTGTATTTATATTAAAGTGCTCTGTAGACACTGCAGCTACCTCTCCAGCATCACTGTCCTACCTTTGTGCTGCCTGCAGCCAGCATAGGTTCCTCTGGCACCTACCTCCCTGCCTTAAAGCCCTGTAAGTTTGACCAAGTGCATTAATAATAGGGTTTTCTTCCTGTGAATAATGGCTCCATGAACAGAAAGCTATATTTAAAGGACCTGTGATTTGCTCTGTTGTAACAAACACTTTTTGTTGAAGGAAGAGAAAAAATCAGGTTCTGGCACCTTTACAATGATATAAAATGAATAACAACATTTTCTTTTAGGTTTCTACCTTGTATAGGTCAATAGGAAACATCACACTGTGATTAAGGGCAATACAATGGCCTTAAACTCAGTTTTTGGCACTCTTATGCTTCCACTCTCAAAACCTGATGGGCTGCACAGAAAAAATAAACCTTCTTATATGATGTAGCATCATGCATGCATACAACTGCCCTTTTGCAGACCATAAAAATCTAGACAATGATTCCTCACCACTCCAAATGAATGCCTGTTCTGCTCTGAGTGCCAAAACTTCCCAGCCTCTGCAGACTAGTCAGAAAGAATGAACTGTGGGTTATACCTGACCTTTCATTATTAATAAATAAATAAATAAATAGCATCTAGTGGAAGAATTCTGCACCCTCTGTGTTTTGGCAATATGCAAGAATTGGAAAAACTGTTTTGAAGGGGTATTACCAGCTAGGACTTCACCCACATTCAAAGACATCTGATAAGCTTACATATTAACCATGCTGATTTACGTTAACACTTAGCCATGGTGACAAGTACTCTTTGCACTTTCTGCACACTGGCACCTTGTCTTTCTGCTTGCAAGGAATTCAAGTAGAGATTAGTGACGTTAATGAGGAAGAATAAGAAGGTGTATATAAGCAAATCTTGAGATACTGGCAGGTATCAAATAAGTCTACAAAGGCAGCAAGAAGAAAATACCGAATAATACTCAAAACAGATTTCACTTTAATCAAAATACAGTGCTTGATGATTCAGTCCTCTCTGGTTTTGTATGTATTTTTAAAGCCATTTTAAGGGGTTGGTTGTTTGTTGGGTTTTTTTTTTTGTTTGTTTTTTGGGTTTTTTTTGTGGGTGTAAGGAATTTCAATTTTATTAATTTTGTTACAAATATTGAGATTATTTTTTTCCCTTGCTTTGTTCCAACACAGACATTACAAATTTCAAGCTCAAAACCCACAGTAAAAAAAAAAAAAGAGTCTCATAATTCAGATACTAATACCCTCTCTGGAGATCCAAGATCCTGCTTTCTCTGATGCAGAGAATATGTAGTTGTCATTACTACTCAGAAGTACAGTAAAGTTGTTTACTGTCTTTACTGTCTGCAGCTCTGCAGTATTTTGTTATTGCAAACAGAGAAGCCTACCTGAAACAGAGAAATACGACTTAGCCTAACTATAGACATAGCTGAACAAAACACCAGCTGCAATTTCTTCACCTGTTTGTTGCTCCAAAACACAAACCTGTGCATACATTCTTCCTCAACCACAGCTGTGCACTACCTGTCTCTTAAGTGAAAGCAGAATAAACTATTTTGTATCTATGATGTGTTTCCACCAAGGCAAATAGTTCAAGGCAGCCACAGTGCTATAAGCTCATATCCAAGCTGTGACACACTTTGTGAAGCTGGCCAACATCAAAAGCAAAGCACACACCACATGTTCTCTTCTTGGAGAGGATAGGACTGGGCTGTGTCAAAATAGTAACTCGAAGGGACAAGGTAGCTCTGAGGTGCCAGGCAATGCAGGAGATAGGAAGAGGCAGGCAGTGCTAGGGATGTAACACAAAGGAGGCAAAGTACTGCAGAACATTCCAAGGCTGGTGATCCTGAAGGGTATGTGCAGAAAAAGGCAGAAACCTGGAGCTCTGCCTCTAACAAAAAAAATGGGGAACCCCTGTTTTTGTTCACACTGACTTCCCTGTTAGTCATCCATATAACTCAGATGAAAGGTCAAAAGCTAGACAAAAAGATGACTGTTGTCAGACTGTCCTGTCATGGGTCTCTTAGGGAGCAGCCACTGGTTCATTCTCTGTCATTGAGGGATCAAATCCATGATTCCTAAAATATTTCTGATTAATATGTTCTGCAGAGCCAGGCTTGGCTGTATAGACAGGTAGTTTGCTCTAAAGAGCACACTATTGCTAGACCTAACGTTTACTTAGCTGCAGGTGGATGCCGGTGACGTTAATAGAAACGGATAGGAGGGGAGATGGAAGCCAAGCCTAAGATAACCAGCGGAGATTAGTCAGGCATACAAAGGTAGCAAACAGAAAGTATTGATTGGCACTTAGAACAGGACAGTGCTCCCAAGCAAGAGAACTCAGCTGACTCAGGAGGCTGTATTTTTCCTCTCACAATTTCACTAAGGCATTTCAGCAATTTAAACCTCTTGTTTCTTTCCCCCCTGGCAATTTGCTTTCTTCATAATATTCCTTCCCCAAGCCAGATAAATAGTCATAGACATTCAAACTTTGTTCCATTAGTTTCCCTCAGTTTGGTCTCATACTGTGTTTTTATTTGGCAATGACTTCACTGATCTTCTCTGAGCTCCGTGACAGTTTGAAAGAGAAATGTAGATGTTAATGCCAGTAACTATCCATACCTTCCTCAGACAGTATAGGATGGACCAACACACCACACAGCTTCTGATGTGGTGGCGCATACCCTGGTGTATGGTGTGGTAACAGCATGCTGTTAATTCAAACAAGCATGTGCCAATAAAACCCATGTCAACTGCAATAGCAATGGCCATATTTCCTAGCCCTATGGCCTGTGTACATTTGGAGTCCATGAGGCAGAAGGGACAAAGACCTTATAGGATTTCCAATCAACCTCTGAAGCATGGCTTGTAAGATGATCTCTAAGATCCCTTCCAATCTAGGCCATTGATTCTATTATTCTGTGATTATCTGATCTGGGAAGTGAAGAAAGATGAAGCATGGTAATGGAAAAAGAGTTTGGGATTCTAAGTAAGTATGAAGAAATATAATAATGAGAGAAAAAAACCCTCAAAAAACAGAAAGGGAATGGTTGGAAGGGGAAAGAGATCTAAAGAAACAATGTCCTGTGCTGCAACCAGGGGAAACAGCACATTGTTTTTTTACATTGTAAACCCATGACAACATGAACCCTAGTGCTGCTTAAAAATGGCATCTGTCTCTTCACCCTTAAATATGGAAAACATAAGATCAAGAACATTGTATGACTACTTTACAAAAAGATGTAGACTGAAGAGCAACTTGTAAGAGAAGCAAAGAAACTCTTGTCTTACCTCTGCCTTTGGGAATTCAAAGGCCCTTATTCCAGAGCCATCTGCAACAATGTGGTATCTGTGGACAGACATGTGGGAAACTTTCAAACATGGGGCAAATAGAGCTCATTAACAAAACATATTAATGACAAAATATTGCAAAGTAAATTACTTTGGTTTTCACAAGTCCTCTTCCACATCCATGCTACTAATAAGAAGTCAAGACAAAGCTTTTATTTCTTGCAATGTGCAACTGTGCAATAGAAATATCCAGATATTTCCAGATAAAAAAAACCAGTGTGAAGCTGATAGGCCCTGGTTACCAAAACCAAAAGAAACAAACAAGTGAAACTTCATGAAAAAAAAAAAATACTTGGTATGGTACCTCTGAATACTACTTTAAGCATCAGTTCTTTTCAGACAAGCTATGGCATTTTTTCAGATTTCTCGAAGGATTTGGATGGTCTATTATGTCCAGAGAGTGATTGGCTTCACTTCCCACAAATCAGTATCAAATGTAGAGAAGCAACCTGCTGCACAGGCATTTTGTAGACTAAAATAGTGCAGAGCCTAATCAGGAATCTCATGGCAGGAAACAGGCCTTCCTACAACAGGAAGCATAGGAAAGACTACTGGAGACAGTCGGCCAAAAGCAGCCACTTTGCCAAAAAAGACAAAATGGCTGTATACTGGCAACTCCTGCAGCAGGAAATCACTGAATTAAGCACTCAATCTACAGAGCAATTTAGTATGTCATCTGCTTCCTGGCAACAGATATTTGGAATCGCTTTTACATTGCATTTCAGCTCTGTCTCATAATCAAGTTGAGGACAGTGTCCTCTCCAGTAAGCAAAGAGGCCAAGGTCAGAAGCTTCTCTGAATCACACCCGAATAAATATTTTTAACCCCTTTCCTTTCTCCATTTTAATCATTTTATCATTTCTAATTTAGGGGCCTGACATTCCTGTTTCTACTCTGTTTTGAGGCCAGGGCAGACTGAGTCACTGATACAATGCCTGCCAAAGTTAACTGGGGCCTGCATGGGACTGTACAACCGAGTTTGATACAAGGTAAATATCACATGCTACAGTGAAACAGGGAAAAGGAGGCCAACAGATTTTCTCCATTATTTGTTTGATTCAAGGTCGGCGAACTTTCAGGGAGGAAAGGAAGAAAGGAAGGAAGGACGGAAGGAAGGAAGGAAGAAGGAAGGAAGGAAGGAAGGAAGGAAGGAAGGAAGGAAGGAAGGAAGGAAGGAAGGAAGGAAGGAAGGAAGGAAGGAATACAGGCTTTTTTTTTTCTTTGGGGACTAATTATTGATTCAAGCTATTTGCAAATTGAGTTCATTTTTCAATATTTTTTAATATTACTTCTAGCTTATCTAACTGAAAACACAAAATATTGGTTTTGTTCATTCACTGGTTCCTTAAGCCTTTCTGAAGACAGAATCACAAAATCACAAGATCGTTGAGGTTAGAAGGGACTTTTGATGGTCATCTGGTCCAACCTCCTTGATCAAGCAGGGTCATCCCCAGCTGTACTGTGTACAACAGCTTTTTAATATCTTCCAGACTAGATACTCCACAACCTCTCTGGCTGAAATGTGCCAGTGATCAGTTGCCTTCACAGTACAAAATTGTATCCTGTGTATTTGTGTTTCACTTTGTGCCTGTTGGATTTTTTTTCTGTCACTAGGCAAAAAAAAAACCCCAAAACAAACAGACAACAGGCTTAATGAACTTTACATCATCCTACAGTTATTTATATACATCAATAAGATCCCTTTAAGCCTGCCTCTAGGCTTGGCAGTCCCAGCTCTCCTAATAGAAAGGAAGTGCCCATCTCTAATCATATTTGTGGCTCTTCACTAGACTCTCCGGTATGTCCATGTCTTTTGTTGTACTGAGGAGTCCAGAACTGGACCCAGCACTCCCAAGTGTGGACTCACCAGTACTGAGTAGAGGAGAAGGTTTGTCTCTCTCAGCCCGCTGGCAATACTAATGAAGTTCAGAATAACATTAGCCTCTTTTGTAGCAAGATACATCTAACAAAGTCATTGTGGTTTGAGCTTTGGCTTTTGAGAATAGACAATAAACTGCAGATAAAAAAATACTGCATTATTAGAGAAATAAAGCAGAGAAGAGATAATCACAGAGTAGAATTTTCTGCTGTCAGAGCCATATACATACATGAATACCACATTAAAAAAAAATAAAATAAAAAATCAAGTCACTGCTGACCAAAGGAGCAGGAAGGATGCAACCAATTAATTGTGAATATATTCACAATTGAA
>JAOEGS010004005.1:0-63867 GCA_025447755.1 Corythornis vintsioides
GGGGGTTGGACTAGGTGATCTTCTAGGTCCCATCCAACCCCTAACATTCTGTGATTCTGTGATTCTATGACAATGACAAATAATATTCTTATAGTGAACTTCATTTAAAAAGAAAAGTCTTCTTCAGCCACAAATTGCTAATCAATATACAGATAAACAACAGAAAAACAATAGGATACAACAGCAATCACACAACCTGGTGACTCAGAAATATCCACCTGGCTATGTAAAATTTGAATGAATGGTACCTGAGCACCAGCTTCCATGTAACATCTCAGTGGTTCAAGGCTGATACTGTTTATCAATGTAAAGGAGATGAAATAATTTGTTCAGCTCTTCCTCAAACACAGAAATGTACTAAAAATATAACATCTGCCAAAAATTTCCCAGAAGAAAAACAACATCAGTTTTGCACAACCCCAATTTTAATCTGAACTCATTCCAGTCACTTCCATACATCCATTTCTTGGTGACATTTAATTTAATTTTCTGCATCCATATAGCCAAAGATAGTTAATCATAAATAGTACTGAGTGAAAAAGTATTTTATAAATAAATACATATATATAGCCTAAGTGTGAAAGATTCAGACTGTTTATAGAAAGGAATACATCTGAAAAAATGAACTACAACCAAACACATGTGTTTTCAAAGCGCTGTATGTGTTGCCTTGCACATGTCTGGAGATGTGCAGAGGAGATTTAAAAAAATAGAAATGAGGAACTTCCTCCCAGGAATGAATTATTAAGAGTATGTACTTAGAAAGACTTCAAATTAAACTGAGAGTACATGAACATACCAAATACATCTTCTTATCACCACTTCTTTAAAAAAAATAATAAATCTGGCAGTGATGGAAAACTACTGCCTGCACACATTGAACTGTGACAGAGAATGTACAGCTATCCCAACCTCCACATATAGGCAGATATGTTTGAAGCAATGTATCACTTATACTCAAGGTAAGCTAGGGAAGAACAAATAGGTCTATGTTCCTTCACAGAACTTAATTTTCACCACTGAAATTAATTTTTTAGAACTATTCAGGATTAAAGAGAGGTCAATAAACCAATTACTTTGGGCGACGGTGCAAAATAAGTACTAGTAAAGCAATTAATGCCCTTTTCATTGTTTCCACATCATGGAGTGTTAATAAATTGGGCTTTTGTCACTATCCAGTATTTTCTTTACAACAAATTTATTCATTCTTCTCCATCTTTTTTATGGGTCCCTGTTAAAACTTTAAAATACCAGACTAATTAGATTTGCATTTCAACTGTTAAGTCACAAGCTCCATTTTCATCTCTTTTCAGACTCTATTTTCTGATATTCCTAATGAGGCAATACTTTTATTTAAAGGATGTGATCCTTTAAAGAATTTCTAGTGGCTTATTAGTTATGTGAAGAGGGTCTTTGAGGAGTTCCCACGTATATCACTTAAGCACAGTGCAATGGCACACACATTAGCAAGGAACCATTAAATCCAAGACCTCCTACAACCTGGAGTTCATCTTTTACAGGACCAGCTTATTTAGAACTGCAGCACTCTAATTACTCTCTTCCCTCATATGATATTTTGATTCATTTCATGCATTTGAAATGTTTTTGCTTGGTGCAGCAGTTAAACACATTATTTACCTCCTAGAGAGGTGAAGAGAAAAAGCAGGACTGGGCAGTGTTGTCCACTACAAAGACTACTGGGCAGAAAAGAGTGTTTTCCTCGAATTCCAGCAGAGCTTTGTATCTTCCAAGGGAACCATCTATAAATACATAACTCAGTAGGGAGGCCAGTGCCACAGACAGCAACCCACCTGAGTATTTTAAAGGGCCACCCACATAAAAGAGGGTCCTTTTCTGTAAAACACAACATATCTCTTCCCTGTCGGGAACAGGAAAATGGGAAAAGACAGTAATTTCTCTTCTGCAACATGAACTGCAGTGAATTTTCACTCTGAAAAGCACAGAATAACTTGAGAGTTTGCCTTTGAGAAGAAAAGGTAAGTGAAACAGTAGGAGGAGCCCTTTTGCTGAAAACACTGCACCAATCAAAAACCTTTTAAGGATTTTTTATTCCTGGAAATAAAAACCTTTCTAGACTCTCCCATCTAGCTGCTACTGCTTAGATTTAACAAGAGAAACCCAAGGTCACACCAATAGCAAGGCATGGACCTCATCATCTGTACAAGAAGAATGAGAAACCTTGCTGCACACAGGCAAGCCAACAAGTGGGCCTCCTCCAGTCCCTGAAGGAAACTTGGGAATCTCTACAACCCAGGCCCTTTATATGGTAAAATAATCAGTGTGGCAGCATCATGAGTTAGCTCTTAGGTTTGGGGTATCATGGTACCCCAAATGCTTCTTGTTCCTCACACACGAGTTTGGAGTTAGTCCTCCGACGTTAGAGATCCTCACTTTGCCATAGACACCCTCATGTTACTGTACAGGCAGCACTGACATCTGAGCACATATATCAAGTGTTTCTGCAGTCAAAAAGCATTATGCCTGTATCTTAAACTTAACTTTGGCCCATGTGCATTTCTGGTCCTTCTCCCATTTCTGAGTGGCTTGTGGTGAAGAGAAGGAAGGGATAAGAGCCAAGCCTGCTCAATGCACCCTGCATCACCACCTCTGCTTCACTCAGTGGTGAATTAAGTCATTAGTTTGAAAATCTGGATCTGGAAGAGGCTCTGAAACCACTTACAGCCTCCAGAATTCAACCTGGGATGTAATTTGCCAAGGTGCTAAGTGGAGACGGAGCCAAAGTTCCTGGTTCAGCCAACCCAGCTGCATGGCAAGAGCCTCCTGCCAAGAGCATGAGGGTACAGAACTGCAAAGTCAGATAGAAGACTGAGCAATTCCCACAATCATACACCAATCTTAATCCCCACACTGATGTTTGGAAAAGGCCTTAAAGATTAAAATCACCATGCATAAAAAGCTGTATATAAAATTATTAAACCCAACACTTCATGAAAAGAGATTAATTATGCCATTACTCTTTACATATGTGAGTTTTCCATAAAAATAGAAATCTGGGCCCCAGTTCAACCAAGAATTTTAACATATTACTAACAAAGTACATGAGAAGTCCTATTTCAGTTTACTACTCCTGCTTAAAAGGCAATGTACTTCACTACTTGGGGCTTTGGGATGAGGGATGCAGGCACAAAGAGACAGGTACCTAAGACCTCTTTGAGCACCTTAATCTCAAACAATGATGTGTTTCCTTACCTCAGAGGAACATAACTGCCTAGATACCTAAGTTTCTGCCCATAAGTATCACCTACATGCCTAAAAACTATGGAATGTGCCAGCAAGTCCTGATATTGTCCCACAGGTAGGCTTCTACAGATTCTCAAGTGGATGTCTTCAAAGGTGTCTAGTGTTAAGGACACAACTACTGGATGAAACCTTGCTCAGACCTTGCCTTTGAAAAGGCAGTATTGACACCTACCCCTTGCTGAGTATTTAAAGCACTCACTTCAGGACAGTGAAACCAAATTTCCCGCTTCCTTTTCCCAACTTTGCTCAGTATGAACAAAACTGAATGGAGATGAATGCAGCTCTACACTGCCCATCCAGCTTTTAACCACTGTGTTCAATTTAAATAGTGCAGAGCTACCTTTGTCTGTCAGACACTCGCTAGTGCTTCTAGTGAAGTATAGACTTTACTATTAAAGTTATTTAAAATTAAATATTTGATAATAATATTTAAAATTAACTATTCTCTGTATTTTCAGATCAATACAGCAGTTTTTCAATGTTGAACTAACTAGTAAATAAGACCTACACAAATGCTGACACTGAGAAGTCAGAGCTCTCTTTACTGCTTGAGAAATATCTGTTTTGCTCTGCAATTGTCCTTCAAGTGACACAATCAAGAGTCCAAAAAGCCTTCAATAAATGATAATGGGAGAAAGGCAGCGATTTTTGGGTAAAGAAACTTTGTACCTGGTAGCCTCTTTGGAGAAAAAAAAAAAAAAAAGGGGGGGGGGGGAAGAGTAATTTATCTGAAAAAGAAATCATTGAAAGAAAAACCTGGATAAAGTGAATACTAGAGAGAAAGTAAATCACTTAACTTTTTGGAAGAAGAATAGGGCTTTTTAAATTGCAGGTATTTTATATAGAAGGAATTCAAATGCTACGTAATGAAAACAAGAATGAAGTACAGAAACTAGCAGGCAACTTGTGAATGATGGATTTAACAGGCTTATAAAATACCTTTATTACTGGATGTCCTCTTGCATAAAAGCAAGTTTTTCGTCCTACATTTACTAATATCCACATGTTATTTTACTCTGATTCAACATTGTCTTACACACACACACACACGCACACACACACGTGTAGATACACTCCTTGCAGACTGCTCTGTGAGAACACTCCATCTGGTCTGCAAACTGTAGAATTTCCTTTCCCATCTATCTCAGAAATATAGTCCCATGACCCGCGGGTCACCATCTGCTCAGTTACACTGGCACAATGCCTAGTATGCTTGAGGTAATGCCACCATCCTTTCCTCCAATTGTGAACTCCCAACAAGGCAGACATCTACCAGAGTGTTTGCACACAATGAGGCAGCTCCCAGTGAGATTATAGTCAAGACACCACAGAAATTCCCTTCATCTACAGTAGCCTAGGATGTGGGAATGACCAAAGACACATGCAGTCTCTCTTGATCAAAGGTCATTCTACAGAACAAAGCAGTCAGTGCTGATGTGTCCAAGATAGCATAATATAACACACACACATAATTGTGTCCAGCATGTGTGGTTCCCCCCCAGTTCCTCTCTTAATGATCTTTCCTTCACTCAGTATTCATTTGCGTACAATCTCCTATTCGCAGGATGCCCTAGAGCAGAACAAATTATACTAAACATAAGTGAAATCAAACAAAGTTTTCATTGAGGACCATTCATAACATTTACAAACAAGTCTCTTGTGTTAAGTTTCACAGCAATAATTGGCAAGTTCAGTTTTACAAAACTAGGTTTTCTTTTTTTTTAGGTGTACCTATGCAGCACAGTAACAGAAAAATCTCACGTAACTTATTTATTAAGAATAAAGGTCCTGGAAAACGGAGACAATCTTTATATTATTAAAAAAAACAGTGGATAGGAAACTTTTGTCAAATCACACAATGTGTGTGCAAAGATGTTTTTCCTTTTTCCTTGTAAGTATTATTAGACATAAAAAACCCACCAAACAACCCTATGAAAGATGTTCACTGGTTTCTGCAATAGTTAATAGTTCATTAGTATAGTTAAAAGTCTTCTTTTAAAGTGCTCCAATATTTTAAGTCTGGAGTAGCTCCAGTGTCTCACTGCAGGTTGATATAGGTACTAAAAGTATAAAATTACAATTCAGTGTTCTGAACTTGAGAGAAACACTATTTTTCTGGGTTTGCTTCAGCTTTTAGCTTCAAAGCTAAAGACATTTTTGCTTCTGTACATAGCAGGCTCATGCCACAGACGTACATCTGCTAATAGATGGATGTGCATTTGCAATTCACCTCTCCATTGAGCCTCCCTGTTCTGCCCCACTGCTCTGAAACACTCAGTGCCATTTCTGTCAAGCATTTACCTGTGGTACACTCACTAGCAAGTGTTTTGAAACAGCACCAAGTCAAAAGCCCAGTGGCAGAACAAATCTGGAATAGGCCTTTTTCTAAAACACTGTGCAATTTGATGCATGTGCTTCTCCCTCAGCCATCATTTCAGCTTAATTACTCAACTCCATAACCCTTTGGTCAGGTACACTGGCAGGGTAATTTCAACTACATTATGCTTATTAATCTTCAAGAATGCCAGAGCTAAAAATAAAGCCCAAACAGTGTGAGAATCCAGGCAGGGTTACAACAGCATTTCTCAAGGGATCAAAAATGTTGTTACGTTTACTCCTTAGAGGGAATTTTCTTCTCAGCCCTTAAATCTTGGGAGAGGAGAGGTCAAGCCTCCAGCTGGCTGTGCAGGCATGTGCATATGCACCAACATGGGTGTTTTCATCTGCACAGCTAAGCACAGTGACAGGGATGATGCTCCAAGGACTGTAGCCTGAATTCAACCAACACTCCTAAAGTGGGTTTGGGTGAAAAACAAGATGCAGCAAGGAGACTGCCAGCAGCTGTAAGCTGGGTACCTAAAAAGACTATTTTTTGTAATCCAACTAAATATGAACTCAAATTTGTGTTTTAATACTTTTGAAATAGTCTAAAGTCAGAAGAAGCAGAAGCACAGATCATTAGAGACGGAGAGGCAGTGGTGGTGGTAAGGATGTGCATGTCATTTCTACGTAAACATGTATGAGAATCATCCAATATCAAGGAATGAGGATCTGGTCTCTTAGCTGTAAAACAGCTGTAAGTGAAATCACTTGACTCCGAGAACCTTCTCCTTGTTATATATTTGGAGTTAATAGTTGATGTTGCTAATTAAAATCCATCTTATTTCTTAACCTCTACTAGTTATTTCCACATGTGATCAGACCCTTTTTTTTTTTGTTAAGCTGATTTGCTAAATTGTCTTCCCAAATTTTAAATTAAGAGACAGTTACAGCAGTCACTGGCTACAACGTCACAGTTACCTCCTGCATCCTTCTGTGATGCACAGTCACATGATCCAGACGTCAGAGAACAGAAGAGGGAAACAGCCTCAGTAGGTGTAACTAAGGACTTCACAGGGGCTATAAAACATCTGAGGATAAACTTCAGCCTTTCAGATAAAAACATGCTGTAAGACTATTAACATTAAGCGGGTATTTGCAGCAATTACTATAGGATATTAAGAACTTAAGGTTATGACAAACCCTCTGAGCAGAATTTGGAAGGAACCAGGCATTTACTTCAGAGTGACACAGATCTGCATTCCCATGTTTGTGCTGGTCCCACACCACAGCCCCTGCCCCAGGGGACTTGATCGCTTGTCTTTGCTGTGCATTTCTCTGACATGAGTTTGTTACAGAATTAACCGGTTAGAAGAAAGGTGACTACACAGAGTAGAAAGATGAAATTGATGTTTTCCTGGCTCAGTGTGTTTATTTTTTTTTGCCTTGCTTAGGTCATTCCAGTAATATAGTTGGAATATAAATGTAATCCACAAGTATAAGACTAGACTGAATGCTGATTAATAAGTGTCCTAGTTCCACAGCTTTGTGCATGAGCTAAGCTTGGGTCAGAAATGCCAAGTTAAATAGTGGCACAACTCTTAAGAAATAACTTGTGACTTGGACAATCCATAAGGAATCAACAACAAATTAAAACCAGTCAGTAGCAGTGAGCTGAATAAATGAATCATTCTTCCCAAAACAAACCTAATAGTAAAGTTAATTTGTCTATCAGGAAATTAGTGTTGGATTTTTCAAAGGCACTATATTACTTTTTAAAGATATCATAAAGCTGATACTGAAAACCAGAGTGGTTAAAATAATTTTTAACATTGCTTCATTCTTACCTATAAAGTAAAAGTACCATGTTTATCCTTAGTATTTCATTCTTCAAAGATGGGTAGAAAATTCTTTTCTTTCACTTTTAAATGTTTATGCAGCACAGCTTTCCCAAGAAGACTTTTGGAAAGATTCCAAAGGAGTTGGGAAAGATTATAAAATAATTTAATTGTGGATTAGCTCTGAAGCAGTAACTGAACCCAGAACACCACTGGAAAATGGGCAAAAAGTAAGATAGTCATTATGCAGTGTTAGTTGAAAAATCTTGTTTGATAAGAATCAGAACTAATAATTTTGTAATTTTTCCAGGAATTCCAGGAATTGTGACTAAGTATGAAATAGTTATTCCATTTTAAAGGAGTACAATATTGGGTTGTTTCACATCAAAATAACTTTTAATTTTAAATGCATGCATTTTTAAAATGTCAGTAGAAGAAAAAATAAATACTTGTATTAAAGAATTTTAACAGCAAATTTGTGTTAATAAACTGTGCCTTGAGATTAATTGTATTCTCCCTTTGCAAAAAACTCAGAGTAATACAACTAAAATAATATTTAGCAATTAAATAGCTCTTTGTTTTGCTGACAGCTAGGTCACCAGGCATCCTCTGATGAGCTTTAAAGAAGTTCCTGAATCCTGATTATATTTCAAGTACGGCAATGGCACGAGCAAAATATTTTCTTATTCTGTCAAAAGACCAGTTCAGTGAAAGTGACCAAGACCTTCTTCTCTTTTGGCTATTAAAGTATTTCCTCATATCCTTTCCTGTTTTTACACCTGAAGAGCCACCTCTTTAGCTGAGGCAGCTCTGCCACAACTTACAAGGACTGTCAGAGCTGGGCAGACATGTGCAACCAAAGACCCAGCCCCAGTGCCGAACCCGCAGCACGGAAGGCAGAAATGTGATGGAATACGCTGCAGTGTGTGCTTTGGAAGCACATTAGGCCTTCATTAGCAGCTGCTGGCTTCTTCCTCCCATACCACAGTCTACTTCATACTACTGCAGAGAAAACTATATATGTTTACACAAAAAAATTTACTCAGTAGAAAACACTGGGTTTCCAATGCTATTTTTTTCTCCCAATCCTCCATTGAAAACCTTCTATAAATATTTTTTTCCTCCAATTAACATGTGTTACAAGAGCAACAGAAAGATCATAAATTATTGTAGCTGTAGGCTTTCCAGTGTAATTTATTACTAAAAAGTCACGAGCACCGCTTTGGAAATGCCAGCCTGTGAATCTGTAAACCTGGGAAATTATGAACTAAGCTGGTCTCTTTTCCCTGAGGTCAATTAGAAATGACACCAGCAGACTTCTCGGTGACCTGTGGAGATTTATAGCTTACCATGTTCGGCCTGTGGTTCAGCCAGAAGATTAAGATCAGAACAGCACCTGGAAGACTGTCATCAGTTAAGACAGGCTGGACCCATGGCTCCGGGCTAAAATGTGCACAGGAAAAGAGGTCATGTCACGTAGGCTTTGTTTTCACCAGGGCTCAGGCACATGTGGAATGGTACCCATTTGAGAGCGAGCTGGGCTGACACCGGTCTAACAACAGATGGGCACTGGACTGTCCCGTAACAGGAGCAGAAGCAGCAAGTTGTCTCGGCGCTCTGACTGCTCTCATTACTGCAAGTCACCTCCAAAGATATTCACTACTTGACGAGGCCTCACGTGATTTGCAAATCTTGTTCTTTATTGCTTTTCCTTTGTTATTTTTACAAGTGCAACCATTACCTACAGAATGCCTCGCGTCATAAACCCTCACGATTTAGGATCGAGATTTGATCGCTTCACTCTGCTGTGAGAATCTTAGGAGAAAACAAAACAGACTGTGTCTTTTAGTCACTCATAAATATTTTATAATTTGGGAAGAACAATAGCCTACGAGGTTAAAGTTCAGGTCTGTAGTAGTCAATGAGATCCTCGCAAGACAATAAAAGGGAAAGCTCCCCTTTGTTTTACAACAACTTTAGAAACAACTCCAGTGAGGCGGTGGACGCTTACAGACTTTCCATTGTAGTCAAGTCATTTGTGCAAGTTGCCCTTATTACAGCTTTGATAAATGACGGTGGCAGTGGAAAAGCTGGTTAGTGTTCTGTGAGTATTTAGATCCATGTCAGGTACCCAGCCTAGATGTACAGAAAGCAAATGTCATTTTCTCAAGTGATCATCGCTCAGGCCCAAAGAAAAAGCTGCTTCATTTCTTCTACTGTACATAGTCAAGGAGAGGAGTTCCATGAGAGGCGAGTAGATTATAATGTCCTCAGTGTCTCACTGTCTTTAGAATAAGACATCTGACTCACAGTACTGTGAGGTTCAATTAATTCTCAGACTACCCTTGATAAGCTGCATAACTGAAAACCCTCTACAAATAATTACTAAATGTTGTCAACTTTCGATGAGTTGGTACCACAGGTAAATTATTTGTCTCCATTTTCTTTTTTCACAGTCCTAAATTAAACCCTCTAAAAAATAATGTAAAAATCTGAAAACATCCAAACTAAGAATTTACTGTTTTAAGCCACAGTGTTCCTCATTTTGTTACTTTCTCTGAGTTTCTGTCTATGCGATACCCACCTGCTTGATGGAACAGACTGTGAGGAAAAATAACATTACACTGAAGTTACAGGCTTAGCCTTAGCAAGGTGAAGGCAGATTCAGGTGTCAGTGTCAGCTGGCTGCAGAGTTCACACACTGTGACTTTCCCACTGTCTGATTAGACAGATGTCTGATAATAATCCCAAAATACCAGATACAAGCACAGAGCACAGTGCTTTTCTGGATATTTGCATCAATTGTGAACATCACAAGTCCCTACTTCCTATCTTTATAATGATCTGTTCAATATGGACTTAAACTACACTTAGAATACTACTTTTTTTTTCCACAAAATTGATGTTCCTTACAATGTATTATATCTCCCCACAGTAACCACAGCCAGTATAAAATTTAAATGCTTTTAAACATTTCAAGCTGTCACATCTATGTCCTCCATGAGATTGGAGAAGGAAGTCAAACAGCTTTTCTCCCGAGGCAACTTTTCTAAGTGATGCAGTCCAGAGACAAGCTTGTTGGCATTTGTTATTATAATCAGCTTTCCATAGCTCTTACCAAGGTATAATCCTTAGTATATGTTTAACCAATGCAGATAGATTTTCAAGTCATACAACATAAAACAAGTGCACAGGGTGTTACGCACCATCAAGAACACAGTGGATAATGTTCAGTTATCCACTTCTTTTCTACTCCAATTCCAACCCCCTTGGATGCTCTCAACTCCTATTTGAATGACCCCAGTGTTTTAGTCTTAATAACCTTCACAGCAGTCCATTCCAAACATTTATTACTCCTGGGTTAAAAAGTATTGCTTAGCTACATCTGTTCTTAATTTGCTTTTGTAAAAGTTTGTTGGGGTTTTTTTGTGGGGTTTTTTTTGTTGTTGTTGTTGGATTTTTTGTTTTGTTTTTTTAATGCACTATTTTAAATAAAAGAAATAGATCTAAAAGCTCTACTTAGGGAAAAAAATGACACAGGCATTGGCTGATGTCAGTAACTTGTGGGCTTTCTTGCCAGAGAAATATCTGCCATTTCTGTGGATATCCTTCACTCACAACCTGAAATGTATACACACAAAGGAAAAAGCTCATGCTGGGGATCCTACTGCTGCTCTTATTTATGTATGTGATGAACAAGATATCTTGGACCCATCGAGCTCTTAAGTCCACACCACAGGCAGACAGGTCAGTGCTGCAGCCCATAAGCAATGCTCGGCAATCCGATGAAAACAAACTTCCCCAAAGCTGTGTTACTAAAGCTATTGCTGTGCTGTGGCACCCAGAGTGTGGCTTATGGACCCCCAGCTTTGCTCCTACTTGCTTAGCCTGTTCTAATGCACAGACTGCACTCATGGCTGTACTGGGCACCGGACGAGTCTCTGATCAGCCCAAGAGGGCTGTGAAGGGGGGACAATCACCCACCCGCCTCGCTGCTTCTTTGCTCATGGCCCAGCTACAATTTGCTGATTTTCTTTTCAGCATTGGCATGGCTGTCTCAGAGATAACCTGTGAGCATCACACGCTGGGCATCCAAATTATTCCCAGCGTGGGCTGCCCTAAGCTGTAGTATGGGATGTGTGGGGGGAACCAAATCAAACCCCAACTGCAGAGCTAACCCAAGATGAGTCACACAGACATTTTCTGTTTCACATACCACAATTAGTAACGGGTTCTGCTTTCCCCTGAGTCACTCTTTGAAAGAGCACTTTTTAATGCTTCAAGGAGCAAAAAGGACACTCTGCCCACCGAGATGGAACTTTCTGAAAGTACACATCACTCGATAGCAGTAGCAGCAAAGCAAACCGTGCTCCATCCTGCTTCAGTGCCCTTCTGGCACTGCTCTGATTGCAGCGCAGACAGCAAACAGTCGGGTGTTTGTGTGCAAATAGCATTCTCCTGAATGATGGCTGCACCTGTGTAAACGGACAGCAGGAGCTTGCTTTAAAATTCAGTTTATTTAAGGAGTTCACAAGAGACACCTGTTCCATGCACAGGCACAAATGACAGTCAGGGACCTGAAAAAAAAAAAAAACAGAAACGGGGGAAGGGGGGGGTGTGGAGGTGCATAAAAGCTGCTGCTTTAGTTTCTGGTCTTTCTGTCCTAAGATGTTTATGTACAACATAAAATACAACCAGGTCAGGTTGGATGAGATTCAGCAACCTGCTCTAGTTGCAGATGTCCCTGCTCAATGCAGGGAGCTGGACTGGATGAGCTGCAAAGGTCCCTACCAACCCAAAGCAGTCTATGATTCTATGAGTTTTGAAGTAGCAGAGTTTGAGTTGCCACGTAGAGCCTTTGTAACACATACACCTGACAGAACAGGCATATTCAGAAGAAAAAATGGATATATGCCTTTAGACAAAAGTAGCCTTCTGCCAAAGGAACAGCCTCATTCATCTCAGGTGAAGGATATCCACAGAAATGGCAGACATTTCTCTGGCAAGAAAGCCCTCAAGTTACTGACAAGTTACCTCAGGTGAATGAGGATGGAAATCAGGTTTGCACCATATCAGGAGAATGTATCCGTGAAACAGAAACCTCCTGCCTCCTTCCTCTATCAACAAATAGCTCATCTCATGTCAACAACTTCAGACTTTTCAGAAATTAATGCAGTGTGTTTCATCACCTGAAGTGAGGCAAACGCAACAGCAAATAACCAGAAGCTTATTTTAAAGGCTAGCAAACGTACCCATTTTAATCAGAGAAGTACATGAGACCTCACACCTCAGTATGCTTTTGTTGCTGATAAAAGGCATTTTTCCGAGCAAACCATCACCAATGCTTAAACGCTGAATTTTACCTCCGTGGGATTTGAATGTTTTTGTTTCACAATTTTGGCCATAGTATTGGATTAACAACCATCTTTTTGATATTTCAGTGCCCTTTCAGCATTACATCCTTGTCCTCTCCAGATACTGTTTTTTCCCTTAAACCCCAAGTGCTGTTCCAAATCCCAGTAAACTAGGCCTCTGTCTCCATGACCACAATGGAGGGAGGCAGACACACAACTACTTCTTAATCACTAGGAAGACCATGTCCCAAAAGCAGCAATACAGAAAGAACAGAGGTTTAATAGTGAGGCTCCTTAACTAACTTGCCAGTACATAGAGATGCTAAAAGAAAATGCTTGAGAAATGCAGTCTGAAGTTCACTTTTACACAGCATTGCAGAAGAGCTGAGGTTGGCAGGGACCTTTGGAGATTTTTCTAGTCTAATCCTGCTGCTGAAAGCAAGGTCAACTGCAGCAGGTTGCTCAGGGTTGTGCCTAATCAGGTTTTGAGAATCTCCAGGGAGGGAGACTCCACAAGCAGCCTGGGAAGCCTCTGACAGCATTTGAGCGTCCCCATAAGTAAAAACAATTTTTTGTATGTTTCAATGGAGTTTCCTGTCTTTCTTGACAATTATTTATGGCCAGAAAAATACAACAAAATAGAACAAAGCAAACCTTCCTTGTGAAAAATAGCCCCTTGTAATTTGTCTGCAGGTCTGTGTCCTGATATCGCTTAACTGCAATACCATTTGTGCTACCGAAGTGAGAGCTCAGGACCAACAATCCAATCACAACTTGTTTGCTACCAACAAGTTTACAGCATGGAAAAAGGCCAAGTGAATTAACTGCTTTTTAATCTAGGTCTCCATACACAACGATAGAGCGCTCTGCACGGATTCAGCATGTTGTGCTGAACGATGCTCATTGAAACTGAAGACACAGTCCCTTTACTTTATCTGGTGCCAAACTCAAATCTTTGACATTTTTGCAGTGATTGGAATTTATTTAGATTTTTTTTTTTTTTTTTTTAATTGGGGAGGGGGGGTACACACACACCATAAAACCAAAACCAAACCACAACACATAAGCAGAATTACCAAAGTCAAGTCCAGTTCTATAGAAAGAGCCCATCTCCCTCTTGAGGATATTTTAATTCTTTTGAGATGACAAGTCTGGAGAACACCACTGTTCTCAGAGCTCTCGTCTCAGCATTTCACACACAAACCCTTTTGTGCCCTGTCAATTTTAACACAGTTTATTGGGAAGTCCAATCTAACCCAGATGTTTGCTGACAGAAATTTTACAGGTGATGACAAGATTCCATTAACTCAAGGCACATGATGTTAGTCAATGTGAGTTTCTGAAAAATCTTATTCTATGCTCCTGGCCCTTGTATCCTCATCTACTGCTGTGCAAAGCCTTTTTACTGAAGCAAAAAACAAATCCAATGTTTGCATGAGTTACAGAGATTTATTTACCCATATATTTCTTCTTAAAAGCATGAAAGAGATATGGTATGTGATGGTTTGTGAAATAAATTACTAGTCTGACAGCCAGATTAAAAATAAGACTAATTGCATGCTCACAGGCACAGAATTAGAAGCCGGACAGGATTTACAAACCCACTTAAGCCAGGTTCCTAAGTTTTCTCTGGTGTTTCTCAGATGCAATCAGCTTTAGAGTGACTCTGCAGGAAGGTTTGGTCTTCCATTTCATTTTCCAACTGTTACCACTCAGGGTGAAGACGACAGTGACTTGACAGTATAGGATCCCATTCCCTGGGGCTGGGCCAGCCTCCCACTACCTGCTCCGCCCAAAGGTTTGGGCAGAGAGGGGCGTGCAGCACTTGGGGAAACAAAATCTTCCTGTCCTACCCTACCCATCTCAACTCTGCTTGGTAAATTAGACATTAATCAAGCTGAACTATTCTAGGCTATTTTTGTCCAATGTGAGGAACATACACACTCAATTCTAAACCAAATACACTTAGTTCTATTCCAGGGCACATCTTCTCTGTCACTGTATGTTCCCGTTCCTCACCCTCTGAAATGTTCTTTTTGCTGCAGTGAGATACAGCAACTTGTATATCACAACCGAGTAATAACACTTTGATTGCTGGTGGCACAAGGCCAGACAACTCTTAAGACAAGTCATTATTAGACTGCAATATACACTAAGTCAGATTTCACCCTTGAAACTGAAGATGGGAAGGAACACAGGAAAATTAAAGCAGAGGCACTCATTTAAAAGTATCATTTAAAGCAGCTAGGAATCCTGTAGCACCCAGGAGAACAGGCTTCTCACTCTATCCCAGAACTCTTAAACACATAGATGGAGCAGGCAAGATATTAAGAAACTGCCTTGATATTTAAAATAATAATTAGAGCACACCTGGCTAATGGTTTGGGTTTAAATGTCACTGTGAATTTCCTTGATTTGATGTTATTTAATTGTCCTTTATTTTAAATTTCATTATCTCAAGGATACAACAATGTGAGTCTCTTGCCTTGACCATTATTGTTTCACAGAAAAAAGCTCTTCAGTAAATACTATCTCAGAGAAATAGGTTGTCTCACAACTTTGTCTTTGACAGTCCCATAAATTACATGGCAGTTATGAAAAAAAAAAGAAGCTTCACATGCCTGGGAAAGGTCAAACAAATAATTTGCTCTCACACCAAGTTATTTCACTTCCAGTAACTGCAAACTGAATAATTCAAAGCTGAGGGAAAACACTGAGAAGACATCCTGATTTTTATCCTTTACCTAAGTGTGATGACACTTCCAGTGTTTTTTTAAGCCTCAGTTTTGATAGTGATGTAACAGAGGAAACCTGGCATTTGTGCTCATTTTCTGACCTTCCACCAAACTATCTGTAGTGAAAAGTTCTTTATGAAACTAACACTAAAATATTGCCAGTGAGCCTTGGTTTCAGAATTATATCTTCAGAGAGGGAAAAAAAGAGACTGTCAGATGTTGTGAAAAATTTAAATAAAATTCTAAGAACTGTAAGGCCTGAGCAGAAGCTGAGATTTAATTTTCTGTCCCAGACAGACTATAGAAATGAAAGGCTCTGACACCTGTGTGTATGGTAACAGAGCTGGTCAACGAGAGCAGAAGCCTCCAGAGGTGTTTGCTGTTAGACTACTGTTTCCTAAATGTAAACTGTGTACAGTGTGAAGACACCTTACCAGTACAAACATGGTACTGGGAGACAAAAAAGAAAAGCAGGCAACAAATTACACATGTCTGTGGGGCAATATACAAGCACATACCTCCAGCTTTTAATGATCTTTTAATTTTGCTAGGAATTCTTCCTCATCTTCTAATTCTACTATTCCAAGGAGGGATAATATGAATATTCCAAAGGCAATGAGGTAAAGAAGAGAAACAGAAGTCTAAGGAATGTTAAGAAGTTATTTCATATTCCCATTTTACCTTAAGCCAGATAAGACATTAGTTTTCAATGCTGAGTGAATCTGAGCCATTGAAATGGATAAATCTGCCTTACTTTCTTTTTAAAAGGCTGAGCAAAGTTTTCAGCAGGCACACGATGTTTCACAGTTTCTCAACACGTGCTTTTTAGACTCAACTGTTGAGACTAAGACACATGCATCACATGAGAATTCTCTCGGTACAGGAGACTCTGCGTATCAATGAACAATTTTGCACCTCTTAAGCAGTGAACAGAGTGGTCATTTCACAATTCATAACTCACTATGGCTCCCCCATTTCAATTAAATATATCCCCAAATCCTGCCTCAGGAAATAAGTTGCGAGTCCAGTTATTTTCTGAACAGCTTAAGTGTATCGTTAGTATGAAAATGATCCCTTTTTATGAGGTGCCATTATTTCAGAGGATATACTTAATGTTTAGGAATGTGTACATCATATGCTGAAGTTCTGCACAACATATAATGAAACGCATTAAAAATAAAATTGCAGCAGCACTAGGAGCACCACTGCATTTTAGACTCTGACAGGCTCTCCTTTATAAACGCATATTTTTATAATACAGAATTCCAAGATGAAATCTAAATGAAACCTCCAAATCCAACCCAAAACATTTGAGGGATACGGGTTACAATTGGTGTTTTCTTCATAAACCAGCAAAGAAATGCAAAGAACAATTTCTGTCTTTATTCTATGGTATATTGTCTCATTGGAGGGCCAAAAAATGTGTTCTGCAGATTACAAGGTTGATGTATTTGAAATATATATATTTAGTTATTTAGTATATTTCCTCCTCTCGTTCCTTTTTTTTTTTCTTTTTTTTTTAAACTCAGTGGCACTCTGTGAAACTCAGCGAATTTACTGTCTGCCATAAATAAGTCTGTTCCTTAAGGGAAGACCTTGTAGGTGACTGTGTCTATAATTCCCTAAGCAAATGTTTCTACTTCTCACTTAATCAGCAGAGATAAGCAATTTAATCAACAAAAGGAATATCTATGAATATACTTAAATCATAACATTGGTGGTGTGTGCATGTGCATAAAAAAATTATAAAATAATCACAGCACACATACACTTTTAAAATAGTTTCAATAACTAATTGCAACTCATTTCTAAATATATATTTTTATATGCAAATATAAAAAAGCAGGATGATAAACGCATAATTAAGGTGATGAAGGGCAAAGAATGTTTTGAAGCTGTCTGCATGCCTATAGGTATAGATATTTCTCATCTCATGGAGCTACTGAACACACACTTTGGTTACTTTCCAAGATCTGGCTCAAGTCACCTTAACCAAATCATATGGAAGTTGCATCCTCTAGTGCCCAGACAGAAGTTAATTCAGAAAAAAACCCATCCACCTTGGATTAACAAGAGACAATCTCCTGTGAAAAGGTTAGTGAAGAGTAACTGTATAGTAGGTTTTTGTGCAGTGACTTTCATAAATGCATTTGTTCCAAAAAGATGCAATCTGAAAAAACAACTTGCATATCTGATGTCAAAAGCAGGAGTACTTTGCCCTACTACATTGGAGAAATTGTTTGTGCCTACGTAAAGATTGCTCTGGTGGTGTTGCCAAGGCCAGTAATTTGCATGGAATTTGCATCAGAACTCAACAGTGAAAAAAGGGTCTATTTTATTTTATGATGAAATTCGCTACTTAAAATGTATAGATCCCTTCTAAGAGCCAAAGGGATTGACACTGTCCTGCTCCTGATAGCCCTGCTGTTAATTCTACAGAAAACTGCTCATGTACTGCTGAAGGGGGTATCTGGCTAACAAACTCCAAGGCTTCACATCATCCTTCAGTAAGATGTTAGGCAGCAGAATCACATTCCACCTACTCATATCTTTTCAAGAACGAGATTTTCTGTCCACTACTCAACCAGAAATCAACCATCAAGGACAAAGGCCCTGAACTAATAAGGCTCTTAAAGTCCAACGGTGTATATAAAAACAAATACAAGTTGAAACCTTTTGCTGAATCAGCTGAATGGAGAGAAGCAGTCTACACTTAATCTACACAGGGGAAGCAGTCTTAAAAACAAGCACTGTATTGTTCATTTTCTCCAGAAGTTTACTACAATATATCTACCCACATGAGCTATGAAGTGAAATACTTCACATAGGACACAGTGGTGATCTACAAGCCTCTTAAAATTCAGGGGAGGATGGGATTCTAGCCTTGTACGTTGTAAACTATTAAATGATTTTTGGGAAAAGAGTATTTTTCAGAATTAGACATACGTTATCACTCTTGCTCAGTAACAATCCTAATTTTCATTATTCATTCATTCACTCTTACAAAAGGTTTTAGAATCCTCAAATTTCCAAACACACATTCCCACGTGTCTTGCTCATTTATAAGCTACATATCAGAGACTTGAAATGGAAAGTGCTAGGTAAATAGTTATATACCATCTAGAGAAGTAGTTAAAGTGTTATATCAAACCATGTTCTACTCAAATGCAAAGTCACTTAACAGACACAAGATTTCCAGAATTCAATGTTGGAAGTTGTGTTTTGTTCCAACAGCTTCTCTCTCTGTTTATTGTAATACTTACACAGCACTCACCAGTAGGCAAAAATAAACGGTGTGTTTAACACTCTCCACAGCTTTTGGAGCACAGAAAAGCACAATTCTCACATTATGGAAATATAAACCAGTTCTAGCTAATTGAAAGGGGCTCTCAGCAACTGTTGGTGCAGAGCAATCATCCTCTTGATGGCATTACCTGCAGGCAGGTCATCAGGCTCCTGGATTACTGCATGTCCAATTCTGCCAAGTTTCAAACAGTGTAAGAAACTGGAGAGCCCAACAGGTAATTCTCTTTCTATTCTCTGAATGCTACAGATATTCTTGCAAGTTATATCACTGGTGACTTTCAGCCCTAAAATACAAGCTCAGGCTGTATTTCACAAGGAGACCAGCAGCTGTGCCAGAATATGAGGCAAAGAATTCTAAAAAAGCAGTTGTGGACGAGCTAAAAACGTAGCCAGAAATTGTCAAGGGAAAAAACCAAAGAACAAATCAAAATGTGCCTTAGATACTAATAAGTTAACAATGCCTCAGAGGTATATAGAAAATATGATATGGCCCTAGAAATCTAGAAACAGATCTAGTGAAAATTAATGCAACAGGTTGTCTGCTATACAATTTAAGACAAATTTGTTTTCCATTTTCTGGCTACTGGACAAAAGCGATTTCTATATCCAAATGTAAAATCCAATACTCTGTCACTAAATTTTTCCTACTCTTTTTTGTTGTGGTCTACAGAGCGCCCTGGAAGAGCCCCAAAAGCAATGTTTGCCCTTAGTGCTGTACTGTGTTATGTTGTGCACTCTGCAATTATTTAGATGGGTTTTAAAAAAAGGAGAGGGAGAAACAACTGTGAAACGCATTGTGCAACCACAGATGACTTCATGTTAACCCCTGTTCCTGGGTTCCACCCTCGGGTCAAATGCCTATGAGTCAGTGTCTAGCACAGATGAATGATGTCATCCTCACACCACCGCTTTAGCAAGAAAATGTGGTGGAGCCTTTCATTGTCTGATCTTAAGAGACCCTGGGTTACTAAATGAAGTTCCCAAGACAAAAAAAGAATGTGCCTGAACTTAAAAAGACAGGAAATGAGCACATCACTCCAACACCTTTGAAATGTGCTCTAAGAATAAGACAGTGATGGATCATACACAGCAAAAATGACCATCAGGAAGCACACGTTAAAAGGCAAGAGACTCTTCAGATGCAGAATTACTGCCTCTGAAACCACCAACTAATTAATGCCTTTTTTAAAATATAAGAGAGTATATAACCAGAAAGAAGTAGAAGTAGCAAGGATACCATGAAATGTACTCCCAGAGGAAGAACACATAAAATGATTCAGGAAATATTTAAGATGGTATCATGTGGAAGTCAGGATGCAACTTTAAACATGTCCCACAGTGCCTTCGAGAGGAGTTTGTGCAAGTTCCTTTGAGGGCTACTATGAGATGTCTTTGCTCAAACCAAGATCTGCAAGAAGGGATCCTAATCTCCTCAACTCCAAAAGCTGGCGCCTGCAGGGTTAGAAGGAAGATGCACCAAGTAAAGACATGAAGGGAAGCTTCTGAATCATGACTTTTTAAAGCCTGACTGAGACTTCAGAAGTATGGATTTAATAGTTGGTATTGAACAAATCCAAGATGATCCAGCTGCATATAGAACAAACAGCAGCAACTGTAAATGGTTTTCTGTAAAGCTGTGATAGTAGGACAGGATTTTTTCTTCTTTCCTAAACCACAGTTTGGTTTGGGTTGGAAGGGACCTTTCAAGGTCATCTTGTCCCATCCCCTGCAGTGAGTAGGGACATCTGCAACTACGGCAGGTTGCTCAGAGCCCCAGCCAACCTCACATGGAATTAATGGTTCCAAGGATGGAACCATTTTGCCCACTCCTCTGTCCCCATCTTTCTTATAACAACCCACTTTAATGTAAATCTATGTTAGTTCCAAATATACTTTCAAATAGTGTGACAGGTTTTATAGGAACTGACAGACTGGTGTCTTCAGTCATCATTAATGTAACACTGACTAGGGACACTCTTAGGACACTTTCTGCTAGAAGAAATACCTTGTCTTCCTCTATACTATGCTCTGCTTTCTGAAAACAAACATTAAACCAGACCAATATTCAAACAAACCATCTTTCAGAGGAATTTCAGTAGGAGTGAAATGCACGTAACTGCGAATATAAAGTATCAGATTCCACATCTCTTTGACAACGTTGGCAGCTAATAAATTCAAATATATACATACATAAAGGTCTGCCCTTATTTACATTTCCTTTTCTATTTTGCCTAGCTGCCATTTTTTGGCATATAGCGAACAATTCTCTTCATTTGAGTTAGATTCCACTGTAACAATGCCCTTTCTTGGTAGCCTCCCTCTCACCCTACACCCACAAATCATGATACAAAACTGCTCAAAAGTCAGTCTATGCTTGAGCAAACACAAGCCTGTTGTATTTGGGGTTTTTTTGGGTTGTTTTTTTTTTCCTTTTTTTTCTCTTGTCTCTATTCATACTAGAGTTTTTTCCTCAAAAACCTTATCAGTTGCTTCAAGAAGAAAACCCAGACAATTTTCCTGGATTTGCAACCTTCCCTTCCCATTGTCATAGTAATTCCTACCCCTCATCTCCCCATCTACTGTCAATAGATCTGTGGTTATATGGTCTTTGCCTCCACAGCTCATGCCATTAGCTACAGCTATTGTCACTCTGATCCTAGGTCAGCCTTTGTCTTTCATGCTGCACATTCAAACAGGTTAGAACTTACACTAGACCCTAATTATCACATTCCTTGTGCTCATTGTCCTCCATAACCTTGGTAGCAACCAAATTCACAGGCCTTGATATCTACCAGAATCTTTCATGCATCTTCTCCAAACTGAAGGTTCCTTCCATCCCAAAAGGATAATTTCCTTCCTTCTCTGTTCACAAATGCAGCTCATCTACAGAGAGAGGCTATTTAAAACCAAGGTCAACTTTAAAAATTAGCTGAATGTAGCCCAACCTCCACAGTACAGAAAGTGGTCCCCAATGAACCCTCCAGAGCTTGGTACGTAAGGAAAAAGGAAATTCTCATGATTGCTCTACCACAGTATTGTCACTCTACAGTGACTGGTATCAGATGAAAAACACTGAGGTAACATAATGTAAATTATTACTCTAGTCTAAATCACTCACACATGAAAAAGGTCTATTTTTTACACAGCATGAAGAATCATCTTTCCTCCCTCCAATGGTGAACCTCTGTGCAAAGATGAGATCAATGCAGGACTATGCATTAAAATGCATTAAAGATGTAACTGTGTACACATGACTGATTTTAATATAATGCCAAGTGATTTGAGTGGGCAAAAATTCATTACTAATGAAACAACACTATAATATTTTGTTTACATAGGAGTTCTGGCTTTGGCTTTGAAATAATATTAATGATTTATTATGCATAAGCAAATGAACCCCACTTTAGTTCAAGTAGAAAAGACCTATTTTTCCAGAACTAAATACCAAGATATGAGGTAGCGGAGTTACAGATGTAGGTTTTACATGATCCCTGTGGTAATTTTGTCTTCCTTCCTACATTTATAGATACTTCCACTGCTTGATAATCAGTTTTGCTAAACCACAGTAAGTGACATGGTAGCTAAGGAAGGGAGGTTTCAGGCTTCATGTTCTCTTCTTAAACTGAAGAAACATTAATACAGTAAGACCAATCTATGATCTGCTCAGTTCCTGCTTCCAGTGCACAAGTATTCCCAAAACCTGTAACCTCTTCAGAGCACAGATCAACTTAAATGAGTGTAACATCAACAATATAAAGTTACTATAGCAGACTTCTGATTGTTAGGCTTTCAGGACAAAATATTCACCTTTGAGAAGAACAGAAGATCGTGTTATTTTGAGGTTTAAAATTTGATCATCTTGGAAGATTGTGGTGTTGGTAGGAAGTCGGGTTCACCTGGTCTCTTACCCTTGGCAATAGATGACAGTCAGGATGAAAAGTTCCACGTGCTTTTTCTGTGCTGATGGTATGGAACTGAACTGTACCAGCACTGAAAATGTTAATGGGCCCTTTCAACTAATAGGAAGCCAGAAACTGTAATGCTCATTTGGAGGCAGACAGGGATGTATAAATAAGACTATTGTTTCTACCAGTAAAGCTTAAATATTGTTATATAGTAGTTAAAGTAGAGAATAATAGTCTATTGTTTCTATGAATAGGTTCTCCCAAGCACCAATCAACACCTTATCGTTAACATTAATCACTAGGATATCTTCTCCAAGATCAAACAAACATTTCTTGAGAATTCAAACTGACTTCAGAAAAAATTTGGTG
This sequence comes from Corythornis vintsioides, assembly GCA_025447755.1. Taxonomy (NCBI): domain Eukaryota; kingdom Metazoa; phylum Chordata; class Aves; order Coraciiformes; family Alcedinidae; genus Corythornis; species Corythornis vintsioides. The sequence continues at coordinate 23,109 of JAOEGS010004005.1, forward strand.
CAATAAGAGATTAGATTTAAATATCGGCAACTATATCCTTATTCAATCAATCTTATTTTAGTGATTAAATGTTACATAAAGCTATTTGAAAAGATTTAGGAAGATTTTAAGTAAACATATATATATATATATATATAAAATCTATATTAAAGCAGACAAGAGTCTAAAATTTAATTTAAATTTATTAAATTTTAAATTACAGATTCTTTAATGCCAAGTTCTTTCAGTTGATAAAAATTTCCAGTTCAGCTCAAGACTCTTCTTAGATGCTGTAATATTCTTGTCTTCTAAAAGTACAAGTCAACCTCCTCTACACAATACAAAATTTGTAAGTAACAAACTGTCCAATCTAAAAGGCTCTCAGGTAGGATGGGAGACCCATCCCATAGAGAATATTTAAAATTTTCTGACAAGTAGCTCCTCAACCGTATCACGATCTGGCATAAAGTTTTCCTTTTGCTGAGAGTGCATTTTCCACTGCTGGAAATTTAGCTAGGAGTTTCCAACAGGATCATTTTTAGGATATATGCCAGTGCAACTTGATGTCCATGATATCATTTGGGTTGATTAGTCCAAATGTGTCAAACAAAATGGAAAATTAATCCAGTCTTCAGGAAGAAGGATCAGTTGCCTCCTGTAGCTAACCCAGAGCAATGTTTATAGCAAAACAAACCTACCAGATGCCTTGCGTAGCTGAGATGGTAAATAAGGGAACCTGGAGCTCTGAAGCTTTCTTACCAGCTTCTTCATACCCTTCCATGTAAACACTGCTCTGACAAGACCTTGGTACACTGGTTTTCTTTTCTGAGCCCTCATTCTCAACCATAGATGCTTGTTTCTTACCTACTACCCACACAAAACCTAGCAGAAAAAAAAATAAAAAAATATTAACAGTCCCACTCCCTCAGAGTCAGAGCTGAGGATGCTGGTTTTTTACCAGTATGCTTGTATGGAAATATTTGCCTCAACCAGCCACTAAATCCAGCAAGATTTAAAGCAAAACCTCATTCAAAAGACCTCATATCCCTCAGCTCCCATGATGGCAATGAGGTCTTTAGGTTTATTTCCATTCCTCCCCAACAGCTGAGAAGAAATACTTGGAAAGTTCCCAGATACTAACATACATTGCTGCTAGGGAAGCTCAAAACCACAGGACAGTGAATCCATCATGACACCTTGAACATAAACACGCGGGACATGTCATGCCACGAACCAACACCCTTTGAGGTAATCAATCAGCTCCTCTTCTCTCATTCTTCAGGCTTCTCTAAATATGAAAAACAAGCAGCTGGAGAAAAGTCCCTAGAGTCACGTGAGAAGACTTCGAAGAAAGATTCAAGAAACAATACCAATGGTTTGGGGATCAATTCCAGTTGGTCACAGGCAGGTAAAGCGGCAACTGTTTAGTTGTTGCCTTGTGTGAACTTCGAGCAAACAGTGGTTTCTGAGTTCCAGCCACGTGCTGGATGCTCAAGGTGACCCATGGCTGGGGTGAAGTCTCAGCAGACTGCAGCCTCTCTTGTTTTTGTTACTACCAAATCACCATTCCAAGTATTTTATAAGCCCTAACTGCATTTGCATGTACATGTTCTGGACACTGAAGAACACTCACCAATTCACAGTCTCTGCTGCTGAAGCAAGGAAGGCTAAGAGGATTAAAACCTTAGAGGGAACACGTTGACCAAAGGAATGATTTAAGGTGATACTTTTAAGTTGAAATGCTGACATATAGCTCTGCCTGTGTTGAAAACTGACTCTGACATTTATAAAGCTTGTAAGCTGTCAAAATTTCACTTAATGCTTCACCAATAATGAGATATGAAGTAGCAAGGTGCCTTTTACTACACATTAGAGCAGGAGCTTAACCAGCACGGGATTTTGATGCAAGCACTGAGGCATGTAGTGCTATTTTAGGCACTTCTGTAGTATCCAAGACACCTGCATGGGGTTGGCAGATATGACATCAGACTCCTGCCCTGCTGGAGAGGTAGCTGTAGATCAGGCAAGATAAGTTAGGTCACCTAAAATGGCGCTAGGTGTTGACACTTGAATCTCTCCCAGTAGAGTCACCTTCTACAAAGCCACTGAAGACTGCTATTAAATTTTCTAAAGTGTAAATCCTGATTTTAGTTTTCCATGAGCATGACTGGCTGTTGCTTATAGAAAGTTCACTGCATCATGCTTTTGAAAGTATTTTGACAGTGTCTGAAAGGTTAATCCCTGAATACAGAAACAGAATAATTTAGGTTGGAAAATACCTTTAAGAAAACTGAACACTGCCAGATCCCCACTAAACCATGTACCTCAGCACCACCTCTCCACACCTCTGAAACCCCTCCAGGGATTGGGACTCCACCACTGCCCTGGGCAGCCTGGGCCAGGGCTTCAAAACTGTTTCGGGGAAGACATTTTTTCTTAATATCCAACCAAAATCTCCCTTGGTGCAACTTGAGGTTGTTTCATCACTTCTCAACTGGGAGAAGAGACCAACACATACAGAGGGCAGCTTGCTAGAACTCCACATTCCTTGCTGTTTTCCACAGGGACATTGTTAAAAGCAATTCATCTTAAATCAACAAGTCTTGAGTTCATAAAAATAGACAGGCCTGATACTTGTAAGGAGGCATCAGTGTTATGTGCAAATGGACTCTTATGTAGAGTCCTCACCCCAGAAGGAAGATGAAAGATGCAGCAGGAGGAGTAAGGTGGCTTCCTGCATTTTGAAGGAATTAAAGTTCCAGTGTATGATGGCATGGCACAAAGTTTACTCTTAAGGGAAAAGAGCACAGATGCTTTAATAATGAAGTCATGGATGATGCCAAGTGACTCATTAGCATCAGTACCCCCCCAGGAAAGGGTCAGAGCCCACGCCTCGGGTGACAGAATGCTCCTCTTTGGGGCACCATTACAGGGTACTATCTACTAAGAAATGGGCATGTCTTGAAATAACAGGAAAATTGACACTCTAAGAAAGAAATGACCATATTGGAGGGTGGTAGGAGCTCTCCTGAAGGAGAGCAGGGAGGTTTAGGTGAAAGCCCAAAGCAGCACTGAAAAATGCAAAGACTGCTTGCTGCAGTCTCACTGCAGGCTCCTACAGCTTTAAACCCCATTTCAATGGGTGCACAAGCCTGTCAAAACATCATTTGTCCACCTTGCCTAAACTTTCTGCTACTCTCTGGTCACGGATTTATTTTTACTCAAGTTAGTTTTGTCCTTTTCCTGTGAGCACTGCTCTGAAAGCATAAACAATGACACCAGTTTTTCACATACTTTTTCTTGGGTTGAAACTATTTCAAAATACTACTCATTGGAAATACTACTCCAGGAATAGAGCCACACGACATATAGAGAGATAGTTAAGTAATACAACTTGCATCTACTGGAATCACAGTTTCTGGGAGAAAGAAAAAAAAAGTTATCTTCATAGCAACAAATTCAAAGTGTTTTTAAATGTGTCAGTCCTCACTTTGCATGAATTATTAGAAAATTACTTCTCTGATATTTGACAAAGTGTCTTAGTGAGTGCAACTTAAAGAGGAGACGGGGCAGAAAGGACTGTATGACAGTCTGTTTGCACATTACACTTGACATACTTGTTTAGAGATCTGCTTGTATACATCACAGTTTGGATAAACACATTTTCAGAAGTCTTAAATGATTTATCCATAGTACCACAGCTATAGGCATGAAGTAGCAGCCTGACCTGGTAAAATAAAAGTATATTTTGTTCCTCTGTATTTGTCCCAAACCAGGGCACTCTTTGCTAGAAAGCTTCAACTGAGGACGTTCCTTTTCATATCCTTTTAGTTACACAAGCAGGAGTTTCTATTTCCTTGTTTATCCTCAATGAAAGGGTGAGCAGTCAAGTCAAGCATTGGGCAATGCAGCAGATGTGCACAAAGCACCCATCTCACAATGGCCAGGGTTCCCACTGAGACTTTTGAGGGGAGAATAATTGTAATTTCTTTTGGCATGAACCAAGGGTACAAAATCACATTTACGTGTGCAAGTCTTTGCCCTCTCAACATCTTCTCAGCTGCATTAGAGCAGCTGGTGAAACTCAGTTTGATTTTTCAGTCCTAAAAGCAGTGAGTGATGGTAGGAATGTAGCAGATAGTAACATTTTAAAATACAGTATTCTCCTCTCCCTTCAACTACATTTCAGTTTTATTAATTAGGGTTTGCAGGGAAAAAAACCCCAACCTAATAACTTAGAAATACAACTTGATAATAAAAAAGCTCACGTTTTTCAAAACCCAGAAAGAAGAAAAAAAAGAAAAATATCTAGTATCGCACAGATTTTCATTTTTTATACATTCATTCTCAAAAAAGTCTCTCATATTGACATAAAAGGTCAGTATTTAGTTTCAGGCAATGTGCTACTTTCATATGATGACAACTCCTATGAGTTATTTAATGTTATTTCCCATTTCTGCATCTCAATTATTTTAAACATAAAGGATGCTCAATCTAACCTTCCTTCTGTTGTGTTGTCTGGCCTTTTTTTCCCCCTTTTCATCTTTCCCTCCCTTGTCCACCTTTTTTGTTTTATCTCTTTTTCTCACCCCATGAAGTCTCTAGTATCCCTTCCCATTTAGGTGTCCAGTTTTTGGCCACTTAGAGCACATTCTTCCATAAAATATGTCTTTGTAAAGACATAGAACTTCTGACTTCAGACTGTATGCTTATTTTTCATGCTGTTTTATTTTCTTAGACATAATTTTGAGAAGACAGTAGCAGATACCCATCAGGCTCCCTATTTTTTACTTGTCAAGTCCTAATCACATAGGATCCCATAAAAAGCAAAACCCATAGAGGGTTTGTAGGCTCATACAATCCAAGACAGAGAAAATAGATATTTTCTTGAAAAGTAGAGAATGAACCCCAGCTTCTCTGCCCTTCCTGAAAACTTCTTGAAAGGTCGCAAACTAGATATTTGAGACCAATCTACCAGATGGCTGTCCCTTCAGTGAGGAATGCCCAACCCTTTAACAACAGGATTTTGCCTCAGCTCGTTACAACACTGATGGTACTTCACACTTCATCCAGCCTTTCTCCTGCACAACACTTCCCTTGTCCTTTAAGTAACACATTACCTTGTGCTACCCTCACCTGCTTCTTTCCTGTGTTGTTAATGCTGGAAATGCACCTGCACAAATGCAAGCAGTGCTCAGTGGGATGTCCAGCACTCCCACTTCATTTCAAACAACTTCTAAAAGAAATTGTGGTTATTTTAAGCTCACTTGAAAAGGATGTGACTTGCAGGGATGTTGAAATGGTAGGGAAGTGTTTAGAGTAAAACCCCAAACAAAGCAAGTTTTGTGGAACCCTTGCTTTGTCTTTTTTTCATGTTATTTGAAGAGCTCCCTCTGACTCTAGACATGATCACAGCAATATTTGTCAGGACAGCTGCTTTGAAGTCAAGGTGCATCGGCTGTGTGTGTCCACTGCTCCCACATCACTCAGTGCTGGCCACCCTACGAGCATGGCAGTTTGCTAAGCAGCAGAGGACAGAGACACCTCCAGCACCTCCATTCCTGAGCCCTCAAACAGAGCTGCTCAGACCATCACAGGCACTTGGCTGGTTCCCATCAGAATGTGGGAGGTCCCCTTCTTGCCCCCATCATTCCCTGAGCTCTTTCTAGGTACAAAGTCAGTAAAAAGCACATTGCTGGGGTGGCAGAGCTGGAACTGCCCTAGTGTAGCAGCTCCCCCAGTGTCAGACCTCATGGATCACAAAATTAACCAAACATCCACCCAAACCATCTCTTTCCACATCATCATTTGCCAAGTGCAAATTACTTGGCATTTATAAGTCCAGGTTCTGTATTTTTGTCTCATCTGGAAAAGCAGGTGCAGAAACAGCAGGCAGACAAACATGCTATTAAATGATAAGTCACATAACAGGGGACTGGGGGAAGGAGATGGATCAGCCAAGTTCCAACTGCACAGAATAACATATCCTCATGAATAGTCCAAAAGATCTGACACAGGTTCATATGCATAAATGTATCTTTGCATATGTAACACGCTTTAAGAGAAAGAGGTGTGCACTCAGACATGGGCAGTAACCATCAACACTGTCACTACTGAAATCCTCCTGGCAATCTCTGTGCTTTGACAAAAATTGCCAAGCATGGCATTATGAAGCTGGTACATTTCTAAACTCAGTCAGTGAATGAAAAAGCTCAAATGCAAGTTAGATACATCATGTATTTAAGAAAAAAAAAACAGCTCACAAAGACAAGGAAACCGAAGCTGAACTGAAGTTGAATTAAGAGTGAACTCAAAGCTTCACAGCATGGGATGGTTTATTAGCAGCCTGAAGACAAAGGCCACAAAGCAGTTTTACTCCCTTAGAGAGAGGAGCTCTATTATGGACCCTTTAAACTCCCCAAGAATTGCCTTTTAACTCTCCCTCCACAGTAGGACAAACAGGGGAAAGAAATTAGTCTTGGATGATGTTAGCTGTTTTGTAACTTGTAGTGCTAGTCCCACTGGAGCTCTTCTGACTCCTGTCAGATTTATCCTCTTGACATTCAAAATGGATTAACCTAAGGTATCTTTTTATAAATAAAAAACCAAACCAAACCCATAGCGTTTTCTCCCTCTGCCTCCAAAAATACAGGGATTAGTTAGATGGCCAAATGATATTTCCTGGATTTAGTAGTAATCTCTCCTTAACTGTAGTGCTACTATTAAAAGAAACACTATATGCTAACACAGGGTCTGCCCAATCTGTCACCTACCTAGAGTGTAAAAACAAAAATATCCAAAAACTCCTTGTGCTTTCAGAGACCTCCAAGTCACTGAGACTGAAATACTATCTGTAGCAAAAAATAAATCAGTATATTCTGCCTTCCTGAAAACATCTCTCATGATTTACATGCAGCTAAGTCATATGGCCCATCATCTTAAGTTAGTTTGTTACCGTAACAAAAAGGATCTGCCTTATAAAGTGGTGTAACTTGGGAGTGCATTTGCTTCATCTAGGCAGGTAGAGCTCAAAGCAGAATTTGGCCCACGCTATATGGAGAACACATTTATGGTTGTGGAAAAAGCTGCCTGTTGTTGGAAAGGGAATCCCCACGGCTAACAGGGGACTCGGCTGCAGCACAATGGTCACAAAGCACTTGAATCTGCTCACACAGTGCAATGGCACTACATTGTGCTGCTGGTCGCAGGCTGCGGTGCCACACGAGGTGCCCCACTGGTTTAGAAATATTTGCTAGAAATGCCTCTAATAGTATAAAAGGTTTTTCACCTGTAGGGCACCAACTGAGCATCTCAAAACAAGGAGCTTTATCGCATCGTCACAACAGATTCTCATGGGGCTGACATGTTGAAAAAAACAACCTGACACCATGCAAAGCCTTCAGAGACAGGGCTAGGTGATCAACATTCCAACTTTTATCATGCTCCTGCTTTTAGAGCATGTCCAGCACCATAGCATCTACAAATGTTAACAGTGAAAATAGTCAGCATGGATTTTTCCATATGATTAGTGACTACTGGATTCATGTAACTAAACTACTGCACAATGCTCTAAGTATCTAAGGTATCAAGATAAGTTCTAGCAAGACAATAGTACCTTTCTTATTCAAGAAAAGCACCAACATTTATGTGCTGAGTAAATATACAGGGGATTTATATTTTAATAGGAAACATCCAGTATTTCAGACATCCAAGTTTGAGTTTTCTGCTGCAAGAGACAACACAAATCTCTGCACTTTCACCTCTATTAAGATGCTCTAGTCAGAGTTTTGTCAGTAGTCTTAGAAGGAGGACTGATGAAGAACAGAAATTGAAACAGCACAGAAAAAAAACGAACGAGGGGAGAATGGAGAGCAGGAAACTTGCCCTGGCAAGCACTGTTTCACATCTAAGCTAATACAAACTTGTCATCACAACTATTCATATGAAAAATAGTATGAACAAACAAAGAGTAAAAAAAAAATATTACACACTAAATAAAAGCATGTGCATCCCTCCATACATCCATACACAGAAAGGGCAGGCAGTCCAACAGATCTGTCAGGCAACATTTCCTTAAAGACAGAGATGCTACTCTATGCACCTTCAAAGCACATATTGCAACTATATTGAAGTTGTGAGGATTTAGGTCAGGAATATAAACTAGCCATGGCTCCTCCAGGATTCTACATGAGAAGAGGAACAGGTTAAACAAGTCCTATGTGGTCACCCATGGGAGTATTTTGGGCTCACAGCCAGTCCCACACCTTTGGGGTTTTGCTAGTGCGACACAAAGTTCGTTTCCCAACAGCATCTCCTCTTGGTGTCTGATCTGTTGTCCCTGACAGTGCATCTGTTCACACAGTTCTATTCCAGCCAACCCACAAAATAACATGCATCAGTTTTGCTGATTCAAAGCTTTACTTGTGCTTAACCTCAAGATTCACATTAACACTGTTCAAGCCTAACACTTGTAGCTCACACCAGCATTTCTGCATTACTGTGCTGAAGTTTTTCACATGCCTACACACTGCCATTTCAAAGCATGCACAATAATCTTTTTAACAGTCTCTGCTGAACAGTTAAGCACGTACTTCATGTTTTGATCTGGATTCGTTATACAAAGAATAGAAAAACACTGAAAAGTGTGCTATTCGCTTGGTCATGTACAAAACCAACCTCCAAATTATCTGTGTGAGAAGTGGAGAGATTTTAAACTGGATTTAATTTCTTAAAATGTGGGGTCTTCCATTTTTATGACTTACTATAATTGCTTCTCTCTTCCAACTGGTGATTTTGTCTAGTAATGTAGCAGTGGAACCGATCAGTTAAATGAAGCATGAACTGCAGCCTGCAGAGAGCTGGATTAAAAACTGCTGAGTTTTCAACATGATCCTTAATCAGAAAGGGTTTCTTTTAGAGGAAAGAAAATGTAAAACATAGGGGGCAGGAAGAAAAAGGGGTAGGGTTGGGATAACAACATTCATTAAAAATAGCAATGCATTTTAATTTGTATATAATACCTAAACCCAAAGCAGCACAATCCATAAACATATACCTCCATTAATAATTACTAAAAACTACAGTCAGGATTTAATTCTGGCTTTTTATATGTTCATATTGTGACTTGTCACACGGGCTGCCTGTGGGACTTATGCAAGAAAAACAATTTAACAGCAGTAGCAGCCTTGCCAGTTCTAGCTATAGTTATCAGATACATTAATGGACAACCCCAAGATGCTAAAGTCACAATCTGTACTTTAGTTGCCCTGGAATGAAGGAAGGATCATGAGGCATCTATAAACTGCACCTTTTGTGCAAATGAATAAAGTCCATTTCTCCAGTAGCTGGCTGAGTGAAAAGAATGGGACAAGGAATGAAATGGAGGGAAAAAAAGAGAGAGGAAACGTCATGTTGCTTGCCCACAAGTGCTGCCAAATGGACATACTTGGAGAGCAACCGATTTCCCCACTTAATGTTGAGGCCATTTTCACTGCTCCTGAGCTCCTTTTTCTTTTTGTTAATCCTCTGCCTTGCAAGGTTCATTAACCCTGTTTACACAGAAAGGTTGGGGCAGGCTGACATGCTAGCAAAATGCATCTGTATCTCCACATATACATATAGACGTTAGTTCCTTTTTAACAAGCTCTCCAACTTAATGAAACAAACATAAAAAAGGAATATATGTGGGGGTTTTGTACTAAAAAAAAAAAAAATTAAAAATCTAGTAAATGTAGCACTTCTATAGAGAGAACTAAGAGGGAAGGATGAACCCCCTGGACACTTTTCACTGATATTTTGGTCCTTTCCTTCCTTGAGATTTTAGAGAAGCAGCACATTACCACAACAGAATGGTAGCTACAGATGGACCTAAACCTCATCCAAGGGGGACGAGGAGCACAGGACCAAATCCAAAGACCAGAGGAACTGTGAAGCAAGTGCTGAACTGCAGTTTGTTGTTTTACCCCAGGCAGAAAAGGGATGATGCAGCAATTTTGAAGTTGAATGTCTCAAACAATATTGGTATCTGGCCTTATGCAAAACAAAGTTTTGAGCATTTCTGATTTAATATGAGTATGTGAAAGTCTGAAATTACCTCAAAGTCCCGACATGAGTCTTCACAGAGATTTTTTTCCCTCATGGGCTACACTAAATCACACATATTCTTCTTTATTTAAGGATACTTGGTAGGTGCCTTACACTGGGTCTGGAAGAGCTGCATGGATGGACATTTCATGAGAGAGCCATGCACTAACAGAAAAGGATGCAGCCCAAAGCCCAACAGACTTTACATTGTGGATCTTAACATTTCTGCCTTGAGAGAGGGTGAAAGCTCAGAGGTCTGTCTGTGGGGAAGCAACACATGGGACAAAAAGAAGGGACACAAAGCCAGGCACAGAAGCATCCTTCCCTCAAAGGCAGGAAGGTAGTGCTGCCCTTTCTCTTTAAAACCAGAGCATTTTCTTTCATTATCCTGACAGAATTATCTCGTGTTTTCAAAGGCTAGCAGCAAACTGATCAACAGATCTATCAGCATCTATGGCACTCTGTGAGCTTGACCGGCATCACCCAAACCCCAGCCTGCAGCAGTATTGTTGTGATCAATATGCATTTGACAGAGGTATGAGAGCCTCCTAACTCAAGCCTGTTGGCTTTATTAACCAAAATTCCTCTTCTGTGGAATTTTCAGGCTCCTTCAAGTGGGGAAATAAACACACCAAAATTTTTAACAACCCAAATGCTGTTGAGCAAAAACTGGGTGTCAGAGGTACCATGGCCCAGTGTTGTACACCCTCAGTGTCCCATGAAAAGTATCATGTAGGCTTTTTGAAGTCCCTTCCTGCTGCCGATTCAATAGTTCCTGGTTGTACAGAAATACAGAAGAACGGTGCCTGAACAGTAGCACAGTAACGACCTCAATGTATATTCATCAAGTCGCCTATGCTGAATTACCTCAACCTAGTAAGAAGCCTATTGGTAGTCTGCAAAACAATTTATTTAGAGAAATTATGTATTTAAAGAACCTACAGAAATCCCTTTTCTGACTTTGCAGTAATACTGTCTGTCTGTCTTGATCTGTCTGTCTTGATCTTGTCAAAGTTCCCTTGAATTTATGACAGTAAAACTGCAGTCTAAGCCTTCTCAGCCAGATTCGTTATGATAAAAGAGAAAAAAGAATAGGATACCGATGGGCAAATCAGGTACAATTCTGCTCCACATTAGCCTTGTTTTAATTCAGCCAGCTATGATCTCATGGCAGGATAATTTTTTAACGTTGGTGTGGAGGAGAAAGGCTCACATTGAAGGCTACTTCTGCCGCCTTTAGTTAAGAATGCGAATCATGTGAGTGGGAGAAAACAATGCGGCAAAAATCTACATTTTTGCATACACATGGAAAATAAGAGATTTTTGTGCCAGAGAAAGAAACGAAAAGAATAGAGCATACATCTTTTGTTTACTCACAGTGTAAGGAAACGTGCTCCAGGAAGTGATAGCTCATCCCAGCGGTACCGGCAGCAGCAGCGCAGTAACAGGGCCCAGGGAGCTTTCCTAGGCCAAACGTGTTTGCTGCTGCTTTAAACATCTGTGTCACCTGAATTGTGCACCTTTGGTTCACTACTATAAGTTTACAATGCTGTATATTTACATTTGTGAATATAAAAATAACTCTGACATAGAATATGCTTCATTTGCCCTTTTTCTTTTAATACAACATAGTCTGAACTTCTTGGCAATTACTAGAGTGCACCTTTCATTCTTTACAGAAAATCCCTTTATAGAGAAATTCAGAATATTTTGCCATTTCTAATAAAACAGATAATGTGATGGTTTCTCAGAACATGTGTTTTAAATTCTACATCTTCTTATGTAATCCATTTTCAAGGCAATCACACACCTCTTCATATGGCCAAGCTGAACACAGTGTCTTATGAGCTGTGCAGATTTACACTGGGAACTCATACAAGTGAATTAGATAAATGCAGTAAGACAGTTTTTAGTTAAGAAAAATGTAAGTGCTGAGTTTCACTGGCCTGAAACTCCTGATTGTAATGAATTTCCACGTACCTATTTAATTCAGGGGAAAAAAAACCCTCCCCTCATTATGAAAAACAAGTTTTCACTGTAAGGCAAACAGTGTCATTAACAACAATATTCTGTCACTGATGAAACTTAGAATTTCTTGTCTTAATTTTTAACTACAACCAGATGCAGAACTGATAGAAAAAAACCCAACTTAAAGCAATAACCATCTTTCTTAAGCCACTTTCTCAGTAAAGATACTCTAGAACTGTTTAGCCTAGGCTCTTGTTTTGAGTCACTATATTATTAATTGCTATTTTGCTGTACATTTTTCTTCTTTTGCATCCTAGCACCTTAAAAAAAAAAAAAAGAAAAAAAAGAAAAATAAGATACCCCATTATGTAGTCTACAACTTCTAAGACCAGCTGGGATTTCAATGTTTTTTTCAAAACAATAGTTTTGATAAAAATATTTAGATTGTCCCTTAATAACACAGGAAACTAAGTCATGTTTTCAGAAATGACTTAAGAAGTTAATAGATTAAAGACTGTCTACACATGGAATTATTTAGTAATGACTGTGCAAGAACAGCTATTCCTGAATAATTCCATGTGTAGACACACTTATTCCAGAATAAGGTTGCCTTATTTCTGTTTAATTTAGCCCATCAAAGTGTGTTAAGCTAAACAGAAACAAGAGTGTCAGCACATGGAGTTATTCAAGAATTGCTGTTCCTAAATAATTCCACGTGGAGACAAGTGCCTGCAAAAACTGAAGCTCAGCTTGGTTACCCCAAACACGTTATCTCTGCTATCACAATTAACACAAGGCACTTCCTGGCATATGTACCACTTCTTATTCTGCTGCTTTCGTTGTTTCAGTTCAAGAAAAAAAAAAAAAAGTTTGAAATTCAATGTTCATTGTTAAATGTGTGCTGAACAAATACAATTATATAGTCACTCACATACAATTCTTATAGAGATTAAGTAAACACTTCAGGATATTTTGTTTTCTGAATAAACAAATCTTTAAGGATGGCATTTATTCTTGAAAACTAACCAGGAAAAAAAAAAAAAAGACAGTTTTTTATGAGGTATTGGGGACAACTATAAGTAACTGGGATTTATTTTTCCTGAGATGGAACCAACAGGGCCAAGTGCTGAATTAGCTTTTGGACTGACATTCTGCTTTGTTTCAGGAAATAAAATAAATAATTCATCTTGATAGAGAGCCTTACTACTGGGTAATCAATCACAGCACATGCTAAAAATCACATTTTCAGCAAGGAACAAACCTGTCAAAGAGTGGAATAATTGCTGAAAAATTTTCACACATAGCTCTAATTATTGGACTTAATAGTGCCATGTTAGGCCTGGCTGGAGTATGGTGTTAGCGACCTCTTGGCTTTTGCCTCTGGAGACCAAATCCAAAGTGGCAAGAAGTGAAAGAGGATTTTGATAGTCCTACAGCACCCAGCAGACCAAATCACAAACCCACAACCCAGCTGGGTGCTACCAGAAGCCTATGGTGATGAAAGGCCCCTTGCTGGAATATCAGAGATAAAGCCAATGCTCTTCAGTGTATCCCTGAAACTCTCACAAACTCTGTTTGACTCTACCAATCAGTTTTAGCGACACTTTCCATGACCAGGTGGTGTGAACTATGAAACTGTATCTTTTGTATTTGTCTATAATGCTCAATATAATAAAACCAGTATGATAGCTCTAGTGTTTCATCTAACTGGATCACTATTTTGTATTAGCTGAAACAAATTAACATTCCTGCAAACATTTATAACTTCATTCTAACTTGGTGTAAAAGCGTGTGATGAGAATGAGCATGTGCCCAAGATCTGCCCTAAACATGCTTAAATAACAGAGAATCTCAGAAGGGAAAAAATGTTAACAGAATAAAACCCAACCCAGCCACAATTGTAACATTGGCATTGTTACAATGATGTTATTGAAAATGGATTTTTAGAATTTACTTTTTTTTTACCTGAGGTTTACTGTGGGTACACAGTGAAAAAAAAAAAATGCTAGAAAAGTCTATGCATGGAGGGTTATAAATAATCTCCTAATGCTGAGCCACATGCTCAGAAGCTGAATAGCCATAGGACCAGTCCTTTTTCTGTCCAGGTTTGAGCTACATGTCAGGTTTGAACTACATGTTCACTCACAGCTTTTGTGAAGGGCCTGGAATCCCGCATTCACAGATGGGACCACTCATTCTATAAGCATTTTGTTTTCTCCTGCTCAGAACTGAGCCTTCTTTATCTGCTTCACACTCTGTAACCCTTATGATGAATACAGAATGATTAATTACTTCAAGGTCCTTTCCATAAGTGAATACAAATACTTAAAAAATATCAATGCATCTAGCTTCAAAACACTCCTGGCAGCCAACTGGTACAACAGTCTCCCTTTGCAGATCAAATCTAGAAAGGCCCTGTGATTATGGCCAAAACCAACAGCTAACTCTACATGTGTAAAAGCTGGATTTTTCAAAAGCAAGGGACCTCTCAGTTTCCATGTTCTGACAGAGCAGAGAACAACTGCAGATACTCAAGAACATTCTCCTGGAGTCAGCACCAGGACCCACTGCACATCTGTGGTGAGCCCTTTGCATGTCTCTGCAGCACCTTTTCCAGTATCACCTTACAGCACACAGCATGAAAATGAAGCAACTGCAGCCAGTGTCAAGTAACATGACAGCCAAATTCAGCTTCCACTGATTTCAGCTGCAACTGTTCATGTCAACCTTCCTCAAATTCATCTTTAGATCTCACATACCACCTCCAGAAAATGAGCAGATTATATTTAAAGAATTGAAATCACAAAATAATTCAGTAAGGGATACAAGAGAAAAACCAGTGAATACTCCCCTAGGGATCCAGAATATCAGTGCTTAACTTTTTACCTCAGCATTAGCCTAATACCAAAAAATGAGTGTCAAAATGTTATAAAAGTCACATGTGCAATTTTTGTTATGAAACCCAAAAACAATGATGGGGTTTCCAAAAGGTTAACTAAGCTTACACAAGAAGATATCTGGCATAATTAGATTTTTTTTTTAATCCCTATTTTAGGAGGAATCACATAAAGAAAGTGTCAGATAACAAGTATAGCAATAATTTTTTTTCTAGTTAGCATTGTGACTTAATACATGCTTTCTAAAAGCTGAGCAAACAGAAGATAAAGACTAACTGGGGGGATTTCCATAAAATGCAAGCCTGTATTTACTTATTCCAGCTAGGTATTCATTTAAAATAGGTGTCTGCAGTGCAAAGTACCATTAACATGCCACTGATTTCAAAATGCTGTTAGACCCATGCTTACTATAAAGCACCTTATACACATGATCTTTTACTTATTATTGTCACTGAATCCAACAGGGGGCAGCTTAATGGTTTACAAGGCTTTTTAAAATGAACATCTAAGCACAATCTTTTGCACTTTACTGAAATCTATTCACTACCAGAGATGCTTAATATGATTTTAAGAAGAACTGCCATTTCTGGGTTTTCAGAAGTACATTTATAGCTCCCCACTTCTGAGATCTGGGTCTGGATTTTACATTTATGAGATGTTGGTTTGGTTTTTTTCCAGTCCACAGCGCTTACTCTGAAAGGGTGCCTATAAAAACAGAGATGAATTTAGATTATCCACCTCGTAATTATAAATCAGAACTAGGCTTTGAATAACTCAGGCTTTGAGTAAATTCCAAGAGATAATATCTGAATAAACTGCCAAGATTTTCTCTGGCATTATTGAGAAAAAAAGATAGTATTAAGTAATTTTGAGTTAAAATTTTTCCTAGGCCACTGTGGCACAGCAGTGCCCAAGTTGAAGGGTGGCTTACTAAACCTGAGGAAAAAAGAAATGAGTCTCTCTAGTATCTTGAGTGAAGCCAGGATTAAACCCACAAAAACTCAGAAAACCCGCACAAAATAGATTTTTCTGTATATGATATGCTCATTATTCTACTGAAAGCTCATCTATCACAGAAGCCTGGCTTGTCATGAAATAAAACATGCTAATTATACAAATGGAACACAATTGAAAGAGATAACACCTATCACTCTAAAAAGAAAGGGAGGGGGGGATACATCTCAATATTGGATTTTTTTCAGATAAGGATCTCAAGCCTGGTTGTTTATAGTCAAATTCCCATATGTGTAGACTGGTATTAAAAAAGCCTAGGTAACTTAAAAGCCAAACATACATGAGTCCTAAATGTGTCAGGAAAAAAACAACCTTCATCAGTCAGCTTAGTTTTAGCCAATAATGGAAAAACCTTTTCATGCTGGTCGCGGGTAATATTATTAAAAAGCTTGAGAACTTCTATTGCCAGTAGAAAAGTGCAAAGACACTGAAAAGAACACAATTTTCTTAAAAAGTAGGTCTTTCAAAGTTCATGTTAAATGTGCAGGAAAGCCAGCTTGGTTAAAATTGGGTTTGTAAGTTAATAGTGTCATGTTGATCCCACTCTTCTTCCTTTTTAAAGCCCCTGTCTTTTTTTCTAGTAAGCAGGCACATCTTTCTTCTGAGGATTACAGGCCTTGCTGGTAGAGTGAAATTACCAAGGCAAGGACCTTCTGTCCTATTTCCTTGTTCTTAGCTCTCAAAATTAGGTGTTGAGTGATTAAATTTCAGTTATAAACTATCCCTCAGCTTAATCTAGTCAAGGAAGTTCAACACTGATTTTCAGGTCCAAATAAAGAGAGCAAGCAAAATAAGCAGCAGGTAAATACTTCTACCAAATGGTCAAATACTTGTGTCAAATGGTTACAAGCAGCAACTCCTCTGCTCTGTATTTAAATTAGTAAAAGAACATTTATCTCAGGAACAGGCTTCTTTGGTCAGTTTGGATGTAGATTATGTATATTATTTATAGAGAACATTGAAGAAGAAAGAATGTCAGAGAGAAATATATACACAAAATATTTTTTCTAACTTTGAATATAATTGAACATCCAAGTGTTATCTTTATTCTCAAACATACAACGCTACTCCCACCATTCACTCTAGTTACACCTCCCAACATATAAAAAAATATAAATTTTCAGCTTCGCTGCTGCCCTTCAGAAACCAAAGAAAGGCAAAAATGAAAACACGCGACTCCCCTCTCACTACTAACAAAACTGCTTAGCATTTATATGCCAAGCCAGCGTCCTCTGCATTACCTCTTCTGGCAGACATGCTTCGGAGTTGTTAGGGTTGGGGTTTTTTTGCATATAAAACATGCCATAAATTCTTACTTAATTTACTAGAGTATATCTATAATTTAGCAGTAAATCAAAAACTAACAGAAGGGTGAATTTAAAGTGTAACCATTTGATGTCACTGTTTTTTCTTCTAACTATAACAAGCAGTGGATTTAGCTGCCAATAGCTGAAGTATCCCTCGAGTTCCACGGCCAAAACTAAAGGCATTATCTTTGGAGTCAATGAAGTCTGCAGCTGCTGTAATCTGGACTGGAATGCATCTTTTCATTAGGCTGGTGCCAAATTAGAAATGCCTGCTCATCCAAATGAACCATGAATGCAGCACTTTAGAAATATCTGCTCTTCGCATGTAACTCAGCATGCTAGAAAATGTGACAAGGCTTGGAACGCCGCAGCTCTGGCACCGGCGTGGCACCGAAGGGCAGCCCCGGCCGAGAACTGACGCTGCCCGTGGGCGAAGGCAAGGTGTGACTCCAGCTCCACGCTGCCCCCCAGAACAGGGCTTTTCATTGTTAGGTTCCTTACACTGGGAAAAGATCATAAAGGCCCAGATAATTGAAAACAGAGCTGGAAACCACAGTAAGACCTGACAGGCTGCTCCCCCGCTTAATTAGGAGCACGGACGTGTGACTTGCTGCACATCACGGTACAAGCAGATCCACTGGCGCTTGCTGCTGTCCTATCGCCCCAAGACACCATCTGCTCTTTCCCTCACTTTCTCTGAGCATGTTAGCCTGGAATCACAGGTTGCAGAAGGATCCGAGATATCTAATTATGCCTTTCCTTCTCTTTTACACAAAATTTTTTTTTTCTCTCTAAACAGACCAGAACTTGCTGCCTTGATAGCAGTTGTTTCTACCTGAAACCTCTCAAGCAACAAGAGATTTAGTGAGCCCAGGTACCTTTACATAGGCATAGACAGAAACTAGCAGCAACCTGATGAATAGTAGGGAAGAAATGAATCAAACTCTTTTGTCTCTCTCTCTCTGACAGCGCTCAATGCATATTATCCATAAACATTTTATAGCCTTCCATTTTAAAAGCCTCTAAGCACTGTGATTTTCAAGACTGCTTGGGGAATGTCACTCCATAGTTTAAGTGCCTTTATGAAAAAGTCTTTCCGAACTCCTGAATTACAAAAGAAAATCCTCTTATTTTTATCATGCACATGTCAGAGGATGAAAACTTGGAGTTTGTATGCTCTGGATCATATCCATGTAGCTACAATAAATTAAAAATAAAATGGTTATTTAACCCAAACTTGCTTGCACTCAATTCTGCTGATACTTGACTGATTGTATCTACACTTATTATTAAGTATTAGTCACAGAGTTTGGTTAAATTTCTCTGACACTTGCATATTTAAAACACTCTCATTAGCCAATGCAAGAAACAGTAAGACCCAGAGCATGCAAACATTTATTATACAGAGTCTGGTGTTGTAATAAGGTGTTTACTATCACAAGCAGTCTCACTGAATGTCACAATTCTCAATACTCATTAAAAAAAGAAAGTGTTACAGTAGCGAACATTACAGCCACCTTGACAATGCTCATTTGCCCACAAATGGTCATTAGAGAAAGTCTGGTCTTTAAACAGCTACGTCTTCAGTCATCTTTTGTTACTGTACGTGTCTGACAATTTATACTACGAAAACAATCTTGAAATTTGTTTGGTTATTCCCAGAGTGACTGGGAATTGATTGTACATGGTGTACCACACTGCTTAGGGGGGAAATGTGCATCAAAATAAGGTCAAGGAACCTGCCAGCACTTTCTACAGACACCGAAAAAAAAAGTCTATCAGGTATTTCCCCCAACTATGGTCAGTTCCCACAACAGCAACATGGCCTTCTCTTATGCAGCAGAAACCCAGCCTCCAGAGTTCTTCACATGTTTCACACCATGGTACCTTCAAACACCTGCCTGATGCTACTATCCCAATATTTTCAATGTTTATTGAAATGAGAATTTGAAAGAGAACTCAATGTGCTCCTTTCTTTGATTTTACACAGAGGCAAATGTATGAAGCAAATGGTGAATCAAAAAGAGAGGCCTCTGTCCCCAAGGCTGCCACAAGAGGCAGCGCACGAAGATGTGCGCACAGCACCAGGGAAGTGGCTGCTGCTCGGCAGACACCCAGCAGCCTGGCGGACTGAGGAGAGCCAATGCTGTTCATTCAGACAAACCACTCAACATTGCTCACTGCTCTGCCTTAATAGCAGGAAGATTCAAAATACGTATTACCACCCAACCCAGACCAATGAAAATACTGGATATTGCCAAAGAGGAAATATGCAAAGCATAGAACCATGAAATAGGGAAGCAGGAAGAAAAGATCTAAAAAAAATGTGAAAAAAAACCCCAAACTCAACCCCCAGCCCCCAGTTTGTTGCAGACACTAGATTCAGAGTCTAGTGAGTGCCAGAGGTGAGGGCACTCTCGTGATACCTGCTGTCATTAGCGAGAGCTCCAGAGACACTTTAGGAAAAAAATATTCTGTCCTTTTAGGAAGGAAGCATTTTATAGAAGAACGTATGTCAAGAAATGATGCTCTTGTTATTCCCACAGGGCCCCAGTGAATCTTGAAGCTGTCCACAGCACACAGCCTCCCTCCTGTACCACAATACAGAAGAATCTCTCCTTCTGCAGTGAAGCCCAGAAGGGACCCAGAAAAGCACATGCAAATTTTCTGTTCTTAATACAAAGCCAAGCGCTTCAGAATGTGCCACAGGGTACCCACAGCACAAAACTAACATAAGGAAAAACAACTACAAATGTAATTAATTACCAGTTCCACTATTCATGATCCTTCAGATTTTGCTAATACTATATCATAACAATAGTTGCTATATCTTGTAACTATTATTAGCAACAAAATATGACGTTGTTATTAAATTTTTAAGAGATTAAGAAGTGGACTACTTCAGTTAGGTATGTGGCTTAGCAGGTGACAAATTTTAGCTTTTTCACTCCTGCAAAATCAACCAAAATTCAAGAGGTATTAGCTCATTTATGACCAACAAGTTTTACCCTTAGGCATGAAATTATTCTAACACTCATCATTATGATCAGCTCTGACCTATAAAGACACTACAGAGAAGAAGTTACAGTCTATACAAATATTAACAGCTCCACTAGGCATAAAGATTAGATCCACATGCGACTCCACTAAATGTTTCAAACGTTACATCACTAATTAAGTGATACTGTCACTGCTGGTAAACCACAGATGTAACATGAAAAATATTCAGCTTGGTCTCATGTAGATCTTATCTCAATGCACAGGTTCCAAAAAAAACGGAACGAACCCTTTTGATCTGTGCTCTGCATTAGCTGTTAGCTTAGAGCAAGCTTGCAGAGCCGAGGAATTTCTGCAAGCCTTGCTTCAAATCTCCACATGATAGAGGCAAGAGGTTGCACTCAGAATACAAAACACCAATTTTCATTTAAATCACATATTGTAGCATTTATGTAAATCATCAAGGTTAGCTTATGGTTTTGATATTAGATACAATATCCCTTAGCGAAGTCCTCGTCTCTCTCACTCCTCTGGGTTTTGCATAACCAAAAGCAAGTTGAGTTCAAGAGCTTGCTGTTGGGACTCTAGCTGAGAGGGAAAATTTCTTCTAAGGCTTCAAAATTCAGCAGTCATAAAAGCAGTATATCAAAATATTTTACTGGAAAAACCTGCAGGTACAGGTGATATTGAATTAGCTGTGCCTCCTTTAAATAAGGGAAGTCAAAACTTCTTCTAGGTGAGTATGTCATTCTTCTGTGTGCCAGCAGCACTGGCCTCCAAGGTTTCATTTCCTGTGCACATGAACGAGGCTTCAATGGACAATGAGATTTCTCTTGGACACAGCAGGTCCCAAAGTGGACACTAATCCAGCATGTGGAGTGTGACTGCTGGGTAGGGAAAGGAACAGACCAAAACATTACAGATGTGACAATAAGGGTGTGGGAAAGGGAGCCAACGTTCAGCAGAATGAGAAAAACATCAAATGAGCAGACCTGGGAGACAGAAAAGGAAATGGGAAACGAACATCAGACTGAATAGAACTACAGGAAGACAAACCAAGTTTTACATCCAGTGATTAAAACTATCTGGAAATCCTCTACTCTTTGGAGTACTACCTTTTTAATGATTCCAAGCACTTGGTACCAAGCTTTTATTACTTTATAGGTACAGTATGTTCCTGTACAACCCCTTGGCAGACGAGGGGCTGCCACGAAAGCCACTGGCAACCTCTGTCTGTCCAGTGTGAGGCTTCATGCCTACTGAGATAAGAGCTCTCACTGGCCCCAACCCCAGCTGCTGCATGGACATAAACATGTCAGAAGCAATGATGGAAGAGGCTTGGCAGAAAGCAAGCTTGCTTCTGAGGGCCACAGAATGCTAACATCCCACAGCAACAAGCAAGATCCAGAAAAGTGTTGGTTTTGGTTGGTTGGGGTTTCTTTTCCTCTCTCTGCTCTTACTCCATTTTACCAATTTTATTTTAACATACAACCAACAACTACACAAAAGTCCATAAATCTCTACAGAGCTGCTGTCATCATGCTCAGTTACCCTCTGAGACAGGACACCATACCCTATAGCTCACTAATTTGGCTCTAACATGCTAACAGACTAGCTTCATCCTGGAGCCTGCTCTACCTAGACCTCCACAAAGGAAGGCTGATGGGGTAACAGAGTCCTGGCTTTCTCACATCTCACATCTACAGAGTGAAAATCCAGTCTTCATTGTAGCCAACAGATATTTCCCCATGAGTTCCACAGCTCCATACATGTTTTAATCTCCTTGGCCACCAGCTATAAACATATACAGGGAAGAAGAATAGAGAGAGCTCATAAAGCAGGGTGCTAATATTTTCTTCTGTACTGAAGAACAGAGTAGACAAAATCCAACATTTACTCTTTGGGATCTTTCTGTAAAACCAAGTAAAGAGGAACTGCCTCAAGGCGTTGGTCAGCAGCATGGAAATTCTCCTGAGAACAGTACTGGGTAGAAGAAACAACCATGGGCAGTTCTGCAAGGCAAGGAAGATTAAGAAGTTGCAGAACAGCAGGCAAAGAAGCAAAGAAATGATGAGAAAGAAAAAAAAAAAAATTAGAGTTTCCCTTCTTCTACTTTTGCTGCAATACACATTAATCAGAGTGAGAGAAAAAAAGAGAGTCTCTTTTTGGGACCTCGATGAAGATGAGGTGAAACCAAATATGTTTAACGATGTCTGAAATGAGGCATGAAATTGAACCATTGTTTGATTCTGTGTTGCCTTTGCTTTCATAAGCAAGGCCCTTCTTTAAACCTGGGTGGTACACCAGCATTCACTAGGAGACTGCTGGAGGAAAAGATATTTTGCTTTCATATATTGTTCTTTTTCCTTTTTATAGCTTTAACCAACCACCTTGTTTATGTACATCATCTGAACCTGTTGCATAGATGACAAAACATTTTTAGGACAAAGAAATGTCAATTTCATGACCTGACAGCAAAAAGAAAGAAAAAGAAAAGAAAAAGAAAAGAAAGAGTATCATCAAAGATAGATTATGTAGGAAAACCTCACCATGAAGTGATCTAGTATAGGAAGATTGTAAATTTCTTGGAAAATTCTGGTTATTTTTAAAAATGAAATTTGATGCCTTTAAAATACTACTCTGATATAAAAGCTTAAATTGGGGGACATTAACAACTAAGTTTATATTAATTTGCCTCATACTTGACTTGAAGATACTGATAGGATAGGCCAGTAGCTCCTCTGTAGTCTTTTTGTTACTAGTTTGTGCCAAACTCAATGCTAGGATTGAGAGCAGAAGATACCACTCTGTATTTGGTATTTTGGGGGAAAGAAAGCAACAATTGCTATTTTCAGTATAACTGTGGGGTGAGGGAGATGAGGACAGAATAAAGTGTTCTGAGTATAGGAGCAGAATTAGGTTTCTGCTGTGGTGGCTGGAGTGAAGCCTGCAATTCTGTGAGGGGACAGTTAGCCTCATATAAGGAGCTTGCACACATTTGAAGAGAATAAAAAATCATTCTTTCAGTGCTCTGTTCCCTCCTGTGTCACTTTCAGACATGCTGATCCCACTGTAGGTTACCAGCAGGAGGGCTCACTGATTTCTACTTCCATGTGAACCTTTTGGAGATGCACAAGTGATACATGGGATACAGGGTCCCTGAATCAGATCAAGCACCCACCAGAAGGATGGGCCACATACATTTCTATGACTTCAGCAACCACAACACAGAATTCCCCTGTTGACTGACTCAGGAGATATGCAAGTAACAGTTTGGCTCCTGCTGCTCAAATTCCTGTCGGAGGGCAGCTCCAGAACCTCACTTCCTTGTAACCAGATTTTTTTTCTCCCTTTTCCAGCCTCAGTTCATTCATGGCTAGCTGATCCCTCCTCCCCCAGGATATCACTGTGTTAGCTGCTCTGCTTTAGGTTGTTTTTTCTAGCTATTAACAGAATATGGATACAGGTTGATATTCTCCATATATTTCTCAGGTTTGAGTCCTAACACCTACAAGAACAGCTCTTCTATTTCTAGCTGACAAGCAGACAAGAGGTGAGTCTAGTTCAGTTACCTGTCTAAACCATGCAGGATTGATTCCTGCCCTGTTAGAAAAAGAGCTCAAAAAAGTAAATGTAGTAGAGTTTTAGATAAAAATAGCAGCAGCAATGTCAACTGTTACTAGTTGACTGGGAATGTTTTCAAAGAAGCTTTCTCTCTATCCCCGTGCAGCCACAGTGAACACACATCAGGTAGGTAAGAAATGCATGTTGCATGCACCCTGCTCTGGGATTGTTTTTTACATTTACATATTTATGTTGAGTACATATAGATACACATACACACATACTTCATTATGAATCATTCCTGTTTGAAACCCCACATACTTCCACATGCTAATGCAGCACATTTTCCCAAGGATCACAGCAGTTAAATTTGTAGAACTCCAGTACTGCATGTTTGCATGCAAATGAAAGAAAACCAGAGAAACACAGCAGGAATTGGCATCTTCCATACAAATGATGTGTTTTGTGTATTAACAAATGAACAGCACACTCACAAGGGAGTTAAAATGCATGGAGCAGAAGTTCCCTTCCTTGCCAATTTATTTCAAATATTTCACAAGCTGTTCTTGCTGCAAAGAGCACACAAATTCACTGATGTCTAATCAAATCTCTTCAGTTGAGAAACAGTTCACATTCTATTTTTAGAAGGAAAAAAACCCACACAACACTAAAAACCCAAACAACAAAAAAAACCCCACACTAGAGAAATAAAAACAACATTAAAGGTTAATTATTCCATGTTCTGTGGCAGCATAACATGCATGAGCCTTTGATTAGGTGAGGTAAGAGAAGTTCAATGTATCAGAAAGGCTATATTATGGTTGCAATTAATTCATAACAATGGATTTGAATAGTTACCCAAAGCAACGGCGGTCACAACTGCATGTAATAAAGCAATTCCAAAAGTAATTTGCATGCATAGTTTATAAAGGTCCTAGAACTCTTTTAAGCATATTTCTGTGATTATAAACAGCTGTCATAAAACAGTATATTCAATTTTTCCAGACATACTTCCAAAAAATCACAGTCATAGCATAAGGTGAACTAAGTCGTAGTATAAACTCAGGATTTGTGCATGATTTTAACAAATCATCATCCTGCTGATCTTAAGAGTCTAAAATATATCAAGGCATAAAAAGCTCAATATCCAAAAAGTTATTGTGAAATGTCCTGAGCAAGTTCAGTTATAGCAGCTTTCATTAACTGACAAGCCTGCTGGATTTTATCTTTGTGAGTCAATGGCAGGTAAAAATCCCATAGAACTGCCGCACTGAGCTCTGCTTTGCCCACTGTCCTCTCTTAGCAGAGAGATTCTCCTGCAATGAGCAACCCTCAGTAAAAGCACAACTGAAATGGACCCACTGCAGCACTGAAAACACCCCTGTAGTGTCAGACCACAAACCTTAGTCACTGAAGGCAAAGGATTATAAACTCCTATTTACAAAACAATTTGAAGTCAATGTAACAAACACCACATCAACTACACTTTTCAAATGCAAGAGATGTTCTCTTACCAAAGTAACAACTTTTAAAAACAAAAAAAACCAACAAACATGCCTGGCTGAGCAGGGGGTGGAAAGACTACACTTAGGGGTAGCTTTTGATCCTTAAAATGAAGCAGCATAAACCCAGTGATTTCTTCTGCCTCTTGTCCAAACACATGGCAAGTACCATTTGTATGGATGGATTTTTTTCAAAATTTCAGGAGCTATTTATGCTAATGAAGACTTTCTTCCACAAACAGTTTTTTTTAAATCAGTGTGACTCCCAGGCAGCACAAGGCACTACACTGGAGTGAGCATGGGCATCAGAACCTCCAGCTCTGGCTCCTTTGAAAGTGATCTTGCTAACCCATGCCTTCCAAAGAATATCGGGTTCACACTTCAAGGGGCTCTCTGAAGTGTGTGGGGCAGATCCTCAGCTGGTCAACAGAGTCAAGAGCTGAGTGAGAGTCTTTTTGTTCTGTGAAAACATATATGATTTCAGAAATCGTTCCCATCCCAGAAGATGGGGAGAGGGAAGAAAGAAAAAAAAAAAATCAAAAGAGGATTTTCAAATAAAATGTAATAATGCTCCAATTTTGGTCAAAGTGCTTTAAAAGTTGGTTTTCAAATTCCAAGACAGGTTCGCTTGTACTTCATTACAAAGAGTTGCCTAAACATGAAAGAACTTTTACTTTAAGAAAAAAAATAATTAAAAATTAATGTTGACAGGGCCATTTTAACTATTGGATCTTTTTTTTTTTTTCAGTTTGTTGTATTTATTTTTTTTTTGTAGTTGAGCCATAGATCAAAACAGACTGTGTTGTAAAAGCTTTTTTGAAGATGAGCCAGATTTCTTTTTTTTTGACAGCTTTTCCCTCACAGAAATTCACAACAAATTGCTGACTAGTGCTAAAGAATGAAAATTTTCCCAAATCTATAGCTGAAGCCAATCTTCATCGAGACTCATCCGTAAACAAGCCAAAATCCTCTAAGTAATTTAAATGGCATTCTGTGAGCAGTAGGGATTACCACTGTTGCCAGCAGGAAAAGAGCTGGTCTTTCCTGGAAAGTTCTAACCAAGTTTCTAAAGAAACCTTTGTACTGAGAAGTCTAGACCTCAGATTAAGTCAATGGGATTATCTTCTTTAGGGCTTTTTCAACATGGAATGTGTGTCTCAAAATGATTTAGGTAGTTTTTCAAATCATACATCCCCAAATTTCAAAGCTTCTGAAGAACAACATATATACAAAGGGACAACAACATCTCTAGGCTTTCTGACCAGTGAGGAAGGAAGTTGAAGGTGCATCTAAAGGTCCTTGGATGAAATTACTTCTGCTCCATAGAACAAAATGGTGTTTAAACAGATACTCACTTGAGTCAAAAATATTTAATACATTTTCCCAAAAATCAACTTCCTTAAAAACAAAACAAAACAAAACCACCAACCTCCCCCCCCAAAAAAACCAAACCCACAAAAAAGTGTTTCTTACGCTGCACTCCCTGAAAAAATGAAAAACCCAAATGAAGCTGAAATACTGAAAAAAGTCTCCCTGGACTCAAGATGGTATGAAGAATGTTACTGAGTTTAGCAGTGATTTAAAAGCTGTAGTTCAAATGTCTAATGTAGAGATATAGAGTACTGCTGCCAAAGCAATTACTGAAACCTACTTGAAGAGGAATTATGCAAAATATTTTATTACACTATAAAGCATAGATATGCAAAATTCTATTCCTTCTATACTGCAAAGCTGTATTTCAATGGTGAGGCACGAGACTGGCATATGACCGAAGTCTGATATACGCTTTATTATGATCATTAAAATAGAAACTCAATCTCTGGGCTCAGTTAACAGATTTTGATTGTTTCTCAGAAAGATTTTTAAGTTCAAAACTTTGGAAAATAAAGTGAATGATGAAAGTAAAAGAAAAGAATCATGTTAAGCACTATAGCCCTGGGGCAGTGTTGCCTACTCTTGCTATAGGGAAGTATCCAACTTGGTTCCTGTTGCAGATGATCTGTGATGTCCCTTCTATGCTTTATTATGAAGCTGATAAATGACTCAGTAGAAACATGGTGAAAGCTTTTGGAATTCATTGTGCTGTGGAAAACAAATTAGAAACTTAACTTGTTGCATGAGGGATTACCCTTCACAGCATGGCCTTTACAATGTGAAACTAATTATTACAGGGAAGATTTATGGTGTTTACAGTCAAGAATTCAGGGTCAGTTTGACCAAAATCATGTAACTCTAGACCTCAGGCTTGTCTGACTCTAAATAGAATGACGACTTCAACAAATTTAAAAATAAATTTTTTTTTTCTATTGAATTCCTTAGCAAGAAGCTGGGAAATAAGAAGTGGGAAATAAGCAAAACTAGGTTTAACTACTTACTTTGAAAGTTTTTTTCTTGCTGAATAGGCAGATAATTCAGCATGTCAGAAAAATGTTTTAATTTCTGTAGTTAATTTCACAGGAATCCACCAGTGTTAAAACATGGAACCCTCCAAGTGTTTTCAGACTATCATTCAATGATCAAAATACATTCTACCAATTGAAATGTGACAGGGTGCATAACAAGGAGGCATAAAATTGTTCTAAATTTTACATCAATTAAAAAAACCCAACATTTTGTACACAGCATCTAACAGGAAGGTTAGTTTAAAGTGAAGCAAATGTGGAAGAAACCATAAGTAAAAGCCTTCAGCTTCGTGGAACAAGTGCGTCTGCACCTGTACCTGCAGATGCTGGCCACAGCCAGTACAATCTCTTCAACTTCTGTGAACACCCAGGGAGTTAAGAACTTGAGAACTGCTGGGGAAAGCTGGTGAGCACTGAGGTGAACCTATCAAATCCAGCAGCACTGTGTTCGGATACCTCATTAGTGTTGGTACAAAAATACACCACTGTTCATGAAAGACTGAACTCAGTCAATCCACTCTGGTTTATCTCTATTCAGAAGAAGCTTAATTGATTTAATTAACTGTATGTCTAATAATATTTCCCTTAAAAAATACAATTTACAAAGTTATTCTGGGAAACCTAGCTCATAGATTTACTATTGGCCTAAGCATGACCTGAGCACATCCTGTAGCCTTACTAGAAAGTAACACCCATGAAGACTTCGGAAGAAACCTGGTCCAAACCAACAACAACTCCTGACACGAAAACCAACAGAGTGCTACACTGGGGCCATATCCCCTAAAGTGATGACAAAGAGCTTCTGATGATTCTATAACTTATCAACTATTACAAGCTTATAGCAATAATTATTACTGTAATAGGTTTTATTTGTCATAACTTAGAGCCATGTCTTGCAGGCTGTCTGGAAGTCAACTGTGGTGCATCAAAATAAGTTCCTAGATATAATTTCTTATTTATCATCAGCAAAGACACAAGAGGAAAGAAACAATCATTGACTTTCAGATTCCTGGCTGAGTTTGCAATATTGACAGTACAAATATTAATTTAGAAATCAAACCATTCCACAGATAGTGAAGTGATGCCCTTTTCATGCTTTTTCTTTATACAGAGACTTTAAATCAGCCACTTTCAACAACAAAAAAAGGACCCATATTTATTACTCCTTATCAATATTAGTAGCTAATAAGAAACAGAGAAAAAGAGGGGATTTTTTTTTTTTTAAGAGGAATGATAGAATAAATAACTTAGATGGATGGAAGGGAAGGGTATAGCTTGTAGATACTTCAGAAGACGACACAGGAAGACAGGAGCTTGACAATGGAATTAAGTCTAGATTAAGGTGGGAGGGTCTCCTACAGGAGAGCTGGTAGAAATGCAGTGGCTAGGAGCCTCCTATGTGTAGCTAATGCTCAAAATGAAAGTATTGATGTTAGGGAATACAGCAACCTGGTCCAGAAGCATCCAAGGTCTCAAAGCCAGTAACTGCACCTTGACCATAAAACCTTCAGTGGGCCCATGAACTGAAATCTTATTATTTTCCCTGTTACCTGTGTTGAACTTCATGTAGATGTGTTTAAGATTTAGTTACTATTAGAAACATCCTTATTTATATAACTTGGCTATTGTAATGAATTTAAATAATTTATTTTGATGTACAAAAGCTATCAGTATTTCTTAAGAGAACTTATCAGCTACATGGCAGGTAGATTCTAGCAAATATCAAACTGTTCTCAAATTTGGCATAACTTTCAAATAACTGTCAAAGTTCAGTTCAAGAAGCTCATAAATGAACTTTTCAAGTCTACATATAATTTAACCTGACAGACTGCTTCCACAGTCCTGAAATGGAAACTCTTACTATACTTTGAATGCTTTCATAAGGGAATAGTGTTATCAAATTATTCTTGTTATTCTCCAGAATACTTAGAAAAAATAGAACTGCATTTTAAATGTAACCACAGAGTAATAACATTCAAGCCGTTTGTTATTAAAAACAGAAAAAAACTGATTAAAATTACAAAGCATGTAAGTAAAAAAAAAATCTGCAAAGTGACTTGTTTTTGCTGTACAAAAATTCCTTTGAACATCACTATTTTTAGCTTACCAGTTGAAACAGATATTTCATAGATGAAACCCTCAGAATGGACACACTGACAAGTGGGGTGTTTAACACACATTTCTAGCACACTGCAAGTTCAAGAGATGCAACACTCTCTCCCAGTACATACAAATATTTCTCAGGTATTCAGTCTCAGAAACAAATACAGCAAAGCTAACACTGTAACATTTCCTGATTAAAAAAAAAAAAAAAAAAGACAATAGATCAAAGCCTAAGACTTACTGCATTTTTACCTACTTATTTGTAGGACTTAAGTAATGTAAACTTGGTGTTCCAAAGATCTGACTCCCATTTAAAATATCAACCCTTCCCCCTTCCTACGGACACATACAATTAAAATTATACTTGCAAATATAACGTCAATAAACCTGACAAGCCACATACTGGCTACTCCTACTTTGCATGGCATCACACATTTGGGTTATGAATCACCAGAGTCAGACTGATGAACAAGCATCGTGCCATTCAGCCGAGAAGCAGACACTCCGGAGCACGTTTCCTATTTGAATGGAAGGAACAATGCTGGCAATGGTCCCAGAACTGCTCACACCATGAAAGGAACAATGTGACAACAGAATGGCAGGTTTATGATAAATATTTCAGAAATGTGTCTTTTAGCAAGAAAGGATTAATATAGACCTTGGGGATAAAAATATTCACAGTAGCATCTATAGTTGGCACCTCTTTTATGCAAAATAAAAACACACAGCGCAGATGGCAATTTGTTTGTTTGAATGCAAATTCATGACTCTTAGAACCAAAATAAATTGTAATTAATTTTATAGTCTTTCACAGGGAAAACCTGAATAAAATGGTGTCATTTAATTTATTGTTCTGAAAAGCTCATCTGCACATTCTTTTCTGGGAGTTTAAATGTGCAGCTAGTGCCAAAAAGCAGGATGGAAAATCAACTTGCTAGGGTGTGGGTGAACAGCTCACTGTCACTATTTCCACTACTTCATTTCAATATATGATTTCGCAGTTTTCACTTAATAAGGAACATTATGCATGAGATTATACACTTGTATACAAGACACTAAACCGCAGAGGAACCTTTCATCAAAGCCCAAAGGCTCTTCACTCCAGTCTGGTTTGCCAGCTGCCATCATCAGCTTCCATTCCCCAAGTAACATTTAAAGGCCTCAATAGACCAACAGGTAAAAGAATATTTACAGCATCCAGGGACAGCAAAACAAGCTACTGTCAAAACTGTAAATGCTGCTGTGTGAATGGAGTGAACACTGCTCAGTGTAAGCCCCCTGTGAAACCAATAATGAACATGAGATGGTCCTATTGGGCTAAACATCAAGAAGAGATCTGGAAAGTAAAACCACCACAGACTGGAGTTAGTTACAGTCTGGAGAAGGCACACTGAACACACACAAGACAGGTTATGTTTTCCCTTTCTACAAAATTAAGCCCTGTACTAACTTAGGCTCACCATGGCTTTAAAATTCAGAAATACCTCTGTTCAGTATTTTGGAGGAATTACACACCCCTGTAACTCTGGAGCCAGTATAACTGTGGCCAAACCTGTTTCACTCTTATGCCAAGCAGCATTACTTGCCCTTACATCACAGCTCCAGAATTCTTGTCTCTTCTGTAACCTCCCCTAGACACCACTCAAACACACCTAGAGGGTCGAGGCAGATGTGCATGAACTCAAACCAATGAACAAACTGGTTGCTGTTTTTTGTATGTCTCTCAGTGACTGACACCCAAAATGTCACAGAAACAATGTCATTTAGAACCCTGGCAGAAAAGCTGCTTGCAATGTTCAAGAAAATATATACCAGCTATGGGCACAAGTAGAGTACAGCACTATGCAAACAAAATGTCTTTAACCTTCCTGAGCATATTGCTGATTACAAGGTAGAATAATAAGCCATTAACCACTTTTATCTACCTTACGTTCCAAGAAGATCACCTCTTACAACTGATCATTTTAAGTTACAAATCTGTACTGCAAACGCAGGGTCACTGGCTCTGCTGATCTGCTCCTATAGAGGCATAGAGCCAAATTCAGTTTTTTGTCACATTGATTTAAATCTGGATTATTTCCCTGGCTTTGAATGAATTGGCCTGGATTTTGTCAGCACGATATAATGAGGGCTTAGTTTATCCTAATTTAGGGATCACGTTTTTTCTGATAACTTTCTAATTATCATCTGAAAGTAAAGTTTAAACAATGCTTTGGGTGACCCACTGACAGCTAAATCATGGAACCATTTTGTTTGGAAAAGACCTTTAAGATAATTAAGTCCCAACATGAACCCAGCACTGCCAAGGTCACCACTAAACCCTGTCCTCCAGCACATCTACACAGCTTTTAAACATAATCAGTGATACCAAAGAGACACACAAATGACAGGGCAACATTAGCACTCCGTAGATGGCACTAAACTATACCTGACATGGTTGTATTTCACAGCAATGCATCTTCCTGACCCTGAAATTTTCAGGTGATCAAAAATCCCATGATGCAGCACATACTTTGGAGAGACTGTGCAAAACAGAGCTTTGAGAAAGAATTACTTACAAAGAACAACTGCAACTTCATCACCATGGTGCCATTCTGCATAGTTTCAGCAGTCCCTCTGGTCCAGCCCTGCTTTTGCTGGTAATAGGAAGTATTCCAGTGTAAAAGTCACACACATCTCAAGTATTTTCTTGTGTCAGGTGCTGATAATTCTGTTACATATAGTATGAAAGGACTAAGCATGTGTTCAAGAGAATGTACAGCAAGAAACCCTGTGCTTGTACTATGCATGAGTAAACAGGTTTGGAATGTGACTTTGAGGGTAACCACACATATCAAAGGGATCACTTAATTTTGCAAAATTAATCTAAAACCCTTCAGCAATAAAACAATAACACAAGCCCAAAATATTTAGGAGACACCTGGCTCTGTATGCACTTGTAACTTTAAAGAAAAGAATGGTGGGAAAGCAGTATCTTAATTTCTTTAAATTAAGAAATTTCTCTGAAGCGTTTGGCCACAGCAGAACACAGCCTTGTATGACATCCCAGTCTCACAGCCGCAGCAACCAACTGCCACAACCTTAAACTGTGGCTGGACATTTATAGAAGATTGCTGTTTATACTGCAATTAAGCAATTATACAGTAATTAAAGATGTAGGACCTATTCAATATACAGGATATTCGTAATTTTTGTCCCCATTTGTTTTGTATAAAATCCCAGCAATATTTGAACTGATAGGAAACAAAGGCAAGAACAAGGAGCAAACCCAGACTTTCTTATCAGGATTATTTAAGTAATAAACTTTTCTTTAAACCATCTCCAGTTCCAAAGTCATCTGAAATAAGGATGGAGACTGTGCAGAGTGAAGAATCCATGAAATGAAAACATACATGTACATGCAATTGGGAAGGCAGAGGATGAGAAGTCAGCTGAGTTTAGTGAATAAGCACAGTGTTGATTTATGCAGGATTTAAACAACTATTGTTGGCCTCCTGACTGAGCTCATCACTGCCGTGTTCCACAGATAAAGTCTAGAACAGCTTAGTATGCAAAAGAAACACCTCTCCAGTTCCAACTGCAATTGTTGACCTTCTAACACTAAACCACCCAGACTTGGTGTAGATGATGCAGAGGGAAGGAAGGACAGTGGGATAACAAATACTTTAATGCCAGGTGAGCATTGCTTAACTCCTGATTACTGTCCAGTTAAGGAAATCTAATGACCCTTGGTGGAAACAGAAGATGAAGTGCTGAAATACAAAAAGAGTTTTGCCATTGCCTAATGGCAATGGGGTTGAATTGGCCTAGGGGTTTGAATTCCCCAGTAACTGAAAGTCCTAAGATGATACTAAGACTTTTTGTAAACAGAAAGTATCTGAATATGAAAGTATATAACCTCTTTGGACTGCCAGGATCTTTGATAGATGAATGAGAGGGGTCCTGCCATAACATCTATCACCTCCTTCAGAACTCTGGGATGAGCGATCAGGCTCCATGGACTTGTGAACATTCAGCTGATGCAGCTGCTCCCTGACAATTTCAGTGTCCACAAAAAGAAAGTCACTGTTCCTGCACTCGTGGTCCTCTGACTCAGAGGATGAAGCAGCCCAAGATCTCTCAGTGGCTGAGGGAAGAAAAGCGCTGACGACTCTGCTTCTTCTTCATCCCTATTAGTAAAGCAACCATCTTCAACAAGTATCAATCAGTCCAATGTTTTCTCTAGACCTCCTCTTCCTATTGATATACTAAAAAGCCTTTCTTATTATCTGATACAACATTGGCCAGTTTCGACTCTGAGCTTGCCTTTCCTGTCTTCTCCCTGCATATATGAAGAACAGGGGTGTAGTCTCCTGCAAAACCTGACCTCGCTTCTAGAGATAGCCAGAGCTAAAGGCCCTGGAGTTAGGGAGCTATTAACACAATCAGCACAGACCAGTGCTTTTCTAGGAAGCCAGAACAGGTTGCAACATCAGCCATCCAACTTTTTATTCTCTTCCAAACAGAACAAAACATAGAAACCATTTGATTTTTTTCCAAAATACAATAGTAAAAAATAAATGGAGCATTTCTGAAGACATCATTCTAAATGGAAGAAAGGACAGTGCCGACAAAAAGTTTGTTCTTTGAAAGAAAACAGTAAAAGGATCTGACACTGCTGCACTAACTGCTGCCAGATGAACTGAAACAAAAGCTTGGCCCTGGAATAAGTGTGGAGTCTATACATCCTCAAAACCTGGACAGGAGAGTTTAAGATCTGGATCCGAATTCTGCAGCACAAGCCCATCTCTAATGAAAATGAATTAGATTTAAGAAGGAGAAGATAATAAATACATAACTTAGACTCCCATGTTGACAGCAGCCTGTGTGCCAAGTTCTTGCTGAGGGCAAATTTCTATGGTCAAGCTGTAAGGCTATAAAAATAAGGGTTTATAATAGAAATACTTACAGATGCTTAACTACAGCAGTACTTCCAGAGTCTGCTGTAACAAATGCCATCTTGAAAAGACACGGTCCACAGTCCATTCTCTGTATGGACTGTATTTCACTGCAATGCTGATCCCACCTTCAGTGGAACACCAGAGCACTGCTATCAGCTCTAGCATCTCAGATCTGTACATTCCAGCAACTCTGCAACCTTCTTCTATTGCTGATCAGTTGCAAGAAGCTTTCTGAGCTGACTTTTTTCCATCTGAAGATAACATTATGTAAAGCAGGGGTATAAATCAGCCCTTGCAAAGTCAAATACCTAAATCAAATGCAGTGATTCCACCAGAAGTCCTGAATAAACACATAGCAAAAAGGAAAGCAAAAGGTTCAGCCAAAGACATTTCAGAATATGAAGTGTAAACTTTTTAGAAGTCTAATTTTGGAAGACAGGGCTTTTCATTTTCTAATGAGACACATTGTTTATAACAGACTAGAGAGCCAAAGGTAATAAAAATGAGGCACTACAACCTTGAAGGTTATCCACAGTGGCAAGGAAGCTTCTAATTAAGATGAGACATTTCAAGCAGTAATCAGCAGGGAGGTAGTACCACATTGGCCTTGCATCCCCACAACTCTTATCAGGCCCTCACTTTCTCTTCATGACTCCACAATAATCACCTCTCCCTTCTCCACCAGGAAAACACATGCTGGGTCTGCATAGAGGTATATAGTTCAAAAAGACCATCCACAGCCAAAATAAGCCAGAGATGGAGTTTAAGTAGTACTGAAATTTTAGAGGGGTTCTCCTAGAAATCAGCTGTGAAATACCCCAGCAGGCACCTATACTTACTCACAGCTGTACCACCTACTGCTGAGCCACTGGGCCAGCACCAGCTGTACACCCACACAACTTGCACAGGCAAATAAGACTTGCTCATGGGGGCTGATGCCAGCTATGTGAATCCTACCCCTGCGTCTAATACTGAAGATCTGTGACTTTGATATCTGTCAGACTTCACTGAATCATTTCCCATTTTCCATTCTCCTGCATTTTGGGCTCTGCCCATGTCTAGATACAGCTTGGTGGCAAGGATAGTGGTTCAAGAGTATTTGCTGGATCCTCACTGATTTGACAGCAGTTTGGACAACTGTCTGGTTTACCTCTCCTTTCTACACTTCTTCCATACCTACAGGTCAGAGATACTGCAGAGTCTAGGTAGATCTCACTGAACTGGGAATATGCCAAACCATTAATGTAACAGCTCTTTACAACAACCAGGCTGTTGTAAAGGGGCTCAATTGCCTTTTAACATCTGGATCAAAACTAAGCAGTCCAATGAGCAATTAAAACAACCAACCAACCAACACAAAACCACAAACTAAGCCATCAAAACACTCCTTTAACAGCTTAATTCATCTTCTGCATACATGTCACTGTGTAAACCATTACCTTTATATGGAATATACAGTGTAGGCTACATAGCTGAGCAATGAGTATTGACACAAACACAGGGCTTCCATCACAAACTTTCACAGTTAAATAATAAAAAGCAACCACGTTGATGAATATTTAACTAGTATTTCCTGTTTTGGTTGATTTTATTTTCTGGTGAAAATATTTATGCAGTAATATTATTTCTTTAATAGCACAATTATTAAAAATAGCAGTACCCAAACAGTGTAAATTGCCAGGGACAGTGATGGGAATTACTTAGCTAAAGTTCATTTGTCTCACAGTGATTGTCTGAATTTAAACAAAGTTAAAATTAATTTGCATAGGAAAAGAAAATTTCCTAACAGTAAGAGCTATCAGACTGTGAAACAGTTTCTTATTGAGTTGGATAAAAATGGACAGTCTAACACCAGAGGAAAACATGGCAGGACACAATCCTGCTTTGTCACAAATTTTAGCCAAGATAATCTAAATGGTTTTCTTCCTCCTCTGATCTTTGCCAAGTTTAGACTGTTCATAATTGTAATTGCAGTGAAGCACATTAAAGTATTCAGGCCCCCACACACACATTGGCTCCCAATCTTTCCCTTTCCACAGCCTCCTTCCTACCAAACTGAGCAGCACGTCTGAACCGGCCCAAAGGAACAGGGCTCTTCTGCCAGGCTGCAGCATCACCCTTTCAAAGCCCCTTGGAGTCACCACAGCCAACTGAGGACACACACCTGGAACTTTCCAACAATTCTTAACACCTACTGTGTCTCTGCTTAGTCTCTTGTAGTAGGATTAACACAAGTATGTGTGACAGGGGAAGAGGCTTTGATTTGCTGGGCTCCAATTCAACAGTCAGGCACTATTTCTGAGCTGCTCAGCCTGCAAACCAACGATGTTCATTATTTCAGCAGCATCAGAGACATTTTTTGGTCAATTTCAAGCCAGCATTGGAATTAAACCTGAATTTTTATGTTTTCAAAACAACAACAAAAGACAAAAAAACTCAACAAACCTGTTTTGTCTTTTGCAATACAAACATTCCCGATCTCTGTGAGACCAGGTACATTCTTTTCAATCTCCTTCATTCAGGAGGATTTACCACAGTTTGGAAACACAAGAAGCCGCCATTTATGCCATTCTGATTGCAGAACTGACTAAAAAAATAGCTCAAAGGATTAAAGTCTCTGTTCAGAAAAGTATACAGGAATGGGCTTAATTCTAAGCATATCAACAATCCTGTGAACTTTAATTAGATTTAAGGAGATGCATAAGTTACTTTCTCTGTAGGGATGCGATCTGTAACGTGCTTCATCTTATGCATATATTTATATGTCCTATAAAGTGTACGTATCACTTCAGAAATTCACCCAGAAAGCATGATGGTGTTAAACACTAGCAAAAAGTATGTAAAGATGCCACACAGAAAATCTTTTCATAGAAATAAGATTTTTCAAAGCAAAATCCATTCCTACTTTACTTGAGGCTACTGCTTTGAAAAGCTCTTGCAGATGTAGATAAAGCTCAAGCACTGGAGGAGCCACAGGTGACACAACAGCTCTTTCATACTGAGAGGGAAGAGAGAGAAACAGTGAAACAGTTCAGGTACAGTTCTCTGCCTGAGAATACAAAATACATAATACAATTCTACTACATGACAAACTGTAAACATTAAACATTGTTTGTCAGGGGATATAGTAAAATACCCAAGACAGTTTTTGCTGTCAGCTCCTTCTCAAAGTGTAACATACTTTGATAATCCATACAATATTTTTCACTAACAGAGTGTAAAAGGATAGTAAAAGGGGGTATTCTCCAAGGTTGTCACTCACTTCCATATCCTGAGGCTTTCATTCTAGAGTTTTTAAGGACAATTTCAATCAAATTTCTCTTAAAAGCTTATTCTAACATTTGCTAAATTAAGATTGTAACTACAAGGTTAAAACCAAGTTCACTTTCATCATTGTCTCTTATCTTCAGCACATGTACCAAATGGATAGTTATATTAAATTTATTCTATTAAAGTTTAATTTTACATCTTCATTCTCAAGTGCTAGAAAGCTGGCACTGCTTAGCAACCAGAATGAACACTCCAGGCATAGTCAGTGCTACAGCACAAACTTCTCATATAAATTT
This sequence comes from Corythornis vintsioides, assembly GCA_025447755.1. Lineage (NCBI taxonomy): Eukaryota > Metazoa > Chordata > Aves > Coraciiformes > Alcedinidae > Corythornis > Corythornis vintsioides. The sequence continues at coordinate 61,431 of JAOEGS010004005.1, forward strand.
ATGTTTACCAGTCATATATAATTTACCAAGTTTCCCCTACAAAGAAGTGTTTCAAATACAAATTTAAATCTATTAGTATCTTAGAATGCAGTACAATGAGAACAAATGAAACTACAACTTCTGTAAATTGCATATAAATCATGGCAAACCACTACCAGCAGAGTTACTAAGAATAAAACCTGAGCTTTATTTCCTAGTTCATATATGTTCCTAATTTAACTGAAAGCACTTTCTTAATGCTTTGTTGAGTAAAGCCTTAGATCTTTGGACTGCCCTGTATACACTCCAAAGCATGTGTCTGCCCTTACAGCAAGCCAAGTACTTATTCAGAGAACTGGTGATGTTAGATGTTTCAAACATCCCTAAGGAGAGGAAATGAAGGGGTTTTTTTATTTGGGTCTGTATCTTTAAATGCAGCTTTCTGCAGCCTGGTTTCTAAGAAGCACAGCTACCCTGCTAATCAGTCCCCTCCCTTTCTGCAGGATAATTCATTGTCTCCTGATCACTCTTAGGCTGTTCAACTTCACTCTGCTATGTTCAACTTCAGTTCCAACTTTGGTACTGAAGTAATTCACAGCATATTACTTTCAGGTCAGTGTGAAAAAAAGATAAACAGCACACAGATTGTGTTTAGATCAGTACTGCCTCTCTTTTCAGTGGTGCTCAGTGATAGGATAAGGGGCAACTCCTTTGCTGTGAGGGTGCCAGAGCCTGCCCAAGGCTGCCCACAGAAGCTGTGGAGTCTCCTTCTCTGGAGAGATTCCAAACCCACCTGGACAATGTGATCTTGGGCCCTCTGCTCTGGATGACTCTGCTGGAGCATGGCAGGTGGACAAGATGATCTTCAGAGGTCCCTTCCAGGCCCCCTACCATGCTGGGATTCTACTGTAGCAGTGCCCAAAACCCCCAGACAAGCACTACCTTTTCTCCAGGACATCTGTGCCCTGCACAAAGCGGCTCCTACAGACAGCCCAGGCACACAAAGTTACAGTTTGGGACAAATCCTGGAAACAAAACAACACTGAAAACTGTGAATAAAATCTAATGCCTGCTCAAATTTTTGGCACAACCCCCATGGCCTTCCATGGAGGCAGGAACGACCCACCTCCTGTCACACAGCAAAGGACGCAGTGATCGAATGTGAACGTGAACGGCGCCCACCGCCATTTCTGTGCAGCGTGTGAAACCCCCCCCAGTGCTGCCCAGCGCTGCCCCATCGGCTGAGGCCACTGATGCTGTTGAACTAAACCCAAGGCAAACAAGTATCAGCCAAACTTCTCTTCCCCGAGTGCTCTATTCAAAACACTGGGGGGAGAGGGGGAGGAGGCACAGATTATGTTTCAAATGAAAATAAATGCAGTTGTTCCCAAGCCAGGCTCCAGCTGCCATTTGTCATCTTCTCAGAGCCACAACATAGGTTGTGACTACTCTGATCCATTGACAGCCAGCTTGAAGCAGTTCAAGGACTTGAATACACAGGTTACACTACTGAGATACAGAGAAGCTGAGTGTGGGAAGCACCTACCAGCCACTTGCATCACACACTTGGAATGTCCTGAGTACCTTTAAATTATATTACCTCGATGAACCAAAATAAGAAAAGCTGAGGAGAGGAGGGAGAAACAAGAGAGTCAAAACCACAACCACCAATAGGAAAGAAACAAAAAGAAATTCTACATTATTTTTACATGTTTCTTTGGAATGAATTGGTAAAATAATACTTTAAAAGCTCTTTAAGGCAATTTTAAGAGACAATCTGTGTTAAGTACATTTCTCAATGGAATGCCTTCTACCAGATTTTGCTCTAACATGTAATGCTGATCATCTCATTCCTGGTCCAAGACTGCTGACTTCCCATCAAGATTTAGCACAAGGATTATAATCTTTAGGAACTGCAGAAGTAATTGTATAACAAATAACAGTCAATGAATCAGGCATGACTTCACTGCTGAATTATGCAGCTTCCCTGACAGTTGCCTACACTCAGAGAACTTTAAAGATTAGAAGGTACAGCAACAGAGTTTAGAAGTGTCATTGGTAACAGAAGACACATTTGGGAAATTAAAAAGCTTTCAAGGTATTACTTCAGTTTGCTTTGAATCCTAGACAAAGGAATGGAAAAAGTGGCAGCCTTTACCAAACTCTCCAACCAGAGTTGCACTATTTACGGTAAAATTTCTCTGAAGACCATAACATGTTCAAGAAATGCAATTAAAACTGACAGCAGTGTGGATCTGCATTTTGTAAGACAGGCTCCGTGACCACATCTTTGATAATTCCAGTGAAAGAAAAGGGAATAAATAAATAAATAAATAAACACCCCCGCCCCCCCCCCCCCCCCCCCCCCCAAAAAACAGAACAGAAACAAATAAAATAATAAAAAGAAGTAAAAAACCCCGCATATTCTCCCCCCCACCCACCTCTCTACCCCCCTCCA